>JABUQX010123312.1:0-17500 GCA_015478945.1 Trachelipus rathkii
CGTTAACCGCTTCTAAAAAAGCTTACTTTGAAGACCCGTAGGAACTTTATATCACACACAGATCTGCGTTTCAGAACCGACTTGCAGCCGGCGGGCCACAGGCGCACATGCATGTTTCAGAGCCGTTTTGTCGCATCTTCTACGTCGTAATACGTCACAGTCAGTGTGCTAGTTGTATTATAATCTCGATTTACGGAATTAATATTAACGGGCGGGCTGCGCGGAAGAATACTTTGTTTAAACAAATCTTTTTACAAAAAATGTGGGGTGGCTTGAAAAATTTTAATATTTTAGTTACAATAATAAATAGAAATATAAATATCCGATAATTTAATAAATAGATCATATAGTATAATATAAAGACATAGAGGCGTCTGCAAGATTTCATATATATATAGGGTGGTTGTTAGTATTATATAATAACTATATGAATATATAATTAAGATGTATTAGCATTAAGAATTTTCGTTTATGTATTTATACAAATATAAATATATTATATTATAATATAAAGGAAAATTATTAAATTAATATAATTATATATATAATATAAAATTTTAAATATATGTAAAATTTAAAAATAAACTAATTATTATCATATTTTAAATAAAAGAATGGTAATTATTAACTAAGATACTACTTCATTATCTATCGATTATTGTATCTTTTTCAGTTTTTCATAATGACCCTAAACGTCGTCCTGGCAAAAATAAAATAGGTCATTTTTTATTGCCGATTTAGGGGGGCTAGGGCTCCTGCCCCCCGTAACGCCCATGTAATAAGAGATTGTTTCAATTGCCATTGCAGCTGATCGACGGGCTCGCTTCGACAATAATCGTGTTCGGTACTACAAATTTCTGTTCTCTGTTAATTGTATTTTTTTTCAATCGAAGCGTTTCCGAGTAGATTTTTGACACGGGCTGCACTCGGGCTTCATCTACTGGCGATAATCATATTGACATGAAGTAAAAATTTTTTTTACTTAATAAATTTATTGAACCGCTTATCCAAGGCTGCAGAACTAAGAGCTCAAGTATGGATATTGCAAGATGAAGATGCTTCTAGAGCGACTCACTTGTTAATTCAGACAAGTTTAAGTAGAAAATTAGCCTGCGCTTCACAGAAGCCCGTGTGCAAACGCTCGAAACGCTTCGAATTGAAAAAATTGCATTAAATCAGAGAAGGAAATTTTAGTACCTGGAACGGCGAGCGGCGCCCGTGGATAGCTGGCATGTATAGCATACTCTTCTCTTATAAGTATCTAGTTTCAATAATGGATAGATATAACTATTTAATATATACCTTAAAGTATTAAAAATTATGGCAAGCAATTCCGATACTTGGTCATACAATATATTCCCCGGTTAAAAAGTATTTCATTCTGCGCGCCTGACGTAATAATTTTGAAATCGGGATTTACTAAGAGCGCTGACTGTAAGTTACGTGACTTAGAAGTGCGAAACGGGCTCAGGATAACTGATGCTTGTGTGCCCGCCGGGCTGTAGTCGAGATCTGGACCGCAGATTATATAATAGTGGTATACTGAGAGAAAAGTAATCAGTAGATTCCGTGCGAGTTTTATATCAAGTACAGAATAGAGATTCGGTATGGCGAGGAACTCAAAAAATATGGTTACGGTAATATTCTATATATAAAAGAAAATATTAATTTAAATAATAATAAGTATCTAATTAAATATAATAATTATTATATAATAATTTATATATATATAAAATTAATTATATATTATATATTATATTATATTATATATTATATATTATATATTAATATCAACATAAATCTGTCTATCGTAGTGAAATTATTTAAAATTTATCTAATATATGATATCTAATAAATAATATAGCATTTATAATTATATTACAACGAACTTTCGTAATATCGTATGTTGTATAGTCAACACAGAGAAGAATAGCGAATATATATCCATAAATCTTTGGAGTTGGGTTTATGGAGTCTCACGATCAAACTGAGAGTAATGTGACGAGTCACACTGCGTTGTTCGTGCAGTGGGATATATAATATTATTCTAGAGGCAGAGCCACTAATAATAGGAGTGAGTAAGTTGTACTCTATATTTAAATATAAACAGTATATATCTCCGATTAATTATAAGCTAAGCAATACATTTACCGAAAAGAGTAGACCAAAAGCCCAATGAGTCAAGATTTTCATCAACTTCAAAGTTCCCTCATTTTACGGTATAGATTTTCTTGATAACATATTGAGGTTTATTGAAGAATCTGGTCAGATTATATGTAGGCTATATATACCACTATCGAGAACCAGTTGCGCATGACAAGTTTAAATAAATACAACCTGAAGAGTAAATAAATGATTAAGGAGAATTTGAGTAAATAGTCTAGTAATGTGACATCTTTAAGTGATGTCCAACTGACTTTATGGTATCTGGTCTATCTGAATTAATCTGGTGGAACGAAACAGTACTTTATCGGCTTTTTGCCAATATAACAAGTAATCGAGAATAACCATAACATGTTTACACTGATTGATATTCGAGTGAGTTTAACTAAACCAAGGATCAGAAATATAAACTTTTTTAAAGGATGCAATTCGTTATCTTTTCTGCTACTGAACAAAATGCCTGGCCTGCTATTTTTTACGCTAAGCTCATAATTCTAAGAAGAGGAAGGAAAAAGAGAAAATCTAGTCGGCTTTAGCAAAATTTCACATTTGCTAGCAAAAATAGTATAGCCGATGTTTTGAAAAAATTTTTTGAAGCGAGTAAAAAATTTCAAACTTGTTGAGAAGGTATATATTGATAAACATATATAATAAATATATATATATATATTACTAATTTATATATATTACTTAGGTGACCATATACCTTGCACTCTTAATGATATGTTCTTTTAGTGTGAGATTCGCTCCACTTATATTTTGCATATATTTATATAATAACAACATCATATATACAGCTTCCTACTTTACACTTACGATATAGATTTACATAGTATACCAGGGTCTGCTTTTTGTTTATTGAGTATAATATTACCACTTTTTAGGGAGGAAATTCTAGGAGATGGGGGACAAGGGGGGAACATATTCTAATAACCACCCGGTGAGGGATGAGTAGGAAACGGAAACAATTCCCTAAGACAATATACCACAATGATAGTGATACCAAAGTACCAAAGAGGGGGTTCCGAAGTATCAATTACCCGGAGGGGGGAGCTAGTCCTCACACACCCGTACACCACTAACGTATGATCTTAGCAGACAAACTCCGCAATTACTCCTGACTCGGGCGAGCCACTCCTGGGTATTTCCGTAGTGATATACCCCAAAAAACAATAATATCAAAATGAAATTTGGTGAACTATTTAATTAGCACAAATCAATATAGATTGAGTTCTCTATGATCTCAAACATTTGGACCTTTTGTTACTATTATTATTAATAATACTTTATATATTAATATATTATATATAATTATGAATAATATAGATTTTTTATTATTATTAGATTATATATTTAATATACTATAATTATATAGTATATACAAATGTCAGATTTATGTTTACTATATCTTAATATAAATATATACTTAAGTAAACTATATAAGGGTTACACTAGTTTGATTAATTTCCTGACTTTCTCCTGACTTCATCTGAATCAACCATTCTGACAATTTCCTATCAGGGTGTTTCGATTTTGGTGTATAAACATCTAGTTTAAATTATTAAATTGCAGCCTCTTTACATAATCAGTTACATTAATTCAATTTACATGCACTCTTGTACAAAAATATGGAATGCACTTTAAAAAAAATATGTTTTTTTAGTAATCAGCCTATACTATACCATATGTTGAAGCAATCTTTTATTATTTTTTAAATAAATTAGTGTTTTTATATAAAGATATATTCAAGCATTCAAATATAGTTATCAGTATATCACTACTGCAGTATTTAATCCTCAACTTGTTTGATTATCAAGATTAATTTTTTCTCGATGAATTTTATTTGATTTGACTTCAGATGTGGGCACTTATGATAATTGCAACTCTTATTAAATCTTTGATAACCGATAATTACATACCTTATAATCTGTGTAATTAAAGAATCACTTTTTTTCAAAACTTTTTATTCTTTCTTTTCTTTCTGAACTCTTTGAGATGTTTAGTTACATGATCCTAGGGCAGCGTACATATTGTCAAATTTTTTGTGTGATGATAGGAATTTAAAAGTTCGTTGGAGGGATGATTGGAAAAACAAAACGGTACAAAATATTTAAATGTATAATCAACTTTCAACAAATTGCTTATTTAATAGAAAACTCCTTCCTGTCGATTTATGCGAAAATCAGTCATATTAATAATTCCAAATTCCAAATCATTGATTGTAACGTCCTATAGAAGCACCATCTAGTCAAGTGTCTTAGAAGAGAAATCACAATCCAAAATATTTTGAATTTATTCAAGGTTAGAATGAGCTTTCAGCTGCAAAGGTAGAGTAAGAGTGCTATTTCTTTCTCAGAACGACTGGTGATTCAGTTATGGGTGTACGCAATTGGCTTAGCATTATAGAATCAAAATCTTAGTTATTCACTTGTTCTGGCCTGATGTAAATATACCTCGGTCCAATGATGAGAGCCAATTGGACAGGCTTGCACTTCAGAGGATAATCGTTTAATTCTTTCTGTCATTTTGATTGACAGTCTGGCTTCAAGGTTTGTCATGTAAATTCTAATGCAAAAAGTGCTTGTTTGGTTGTAGCAGAGCATTTTACTGGACTTGAAGAATCTTTCCTATATTAAGTACGAGACATTGTAAGGGAAGATGACCACGGTTTCAGATATGACGAATACAACCACTGGTGTTAAAGTATATTAGTTTTATAAAACACTTGACCAAAAATCAAAATTCAATTGTCAAAGCCAATTTATTAGGCACAAAAAAAGATGTATTATCAGAAATTGCATTTATAAAAGACAGCGAATCATATATGCCATAACTTACCGCCTCCACGAAAGTCTAAAAACATCTATAACAGTCCTTCATTAGGAAGGATGAAAAGGAACAACTTCTACGATAAAAGAATAGGGAAGTATAAAGTTTATTAGGGTATAGGTGTAAACTAAAATAGAAGAAACGGATAGAAGTAGGATATTAATGGGATGTCATGCCTACAGCTAACTATTATTTCATTCTTATCAAAAACTCTTCATTCATCATTATCAGTAGGATAAAAATATATGACAAATAGTTGTTAACTTAGGTCAGGATAATTCTTCATATGTTTGGAAATTTAAAATTTCCCACTGACTTTTATGAATTTTGGAATTTCCTGAATTTAGCTATTTTTTAAAAACAGTATTTCTGCTATTATCACCTATGGCAATATATTTTCACTACCTGATTTCCGGAGAAATTAACTGTCTCTTGAGAAGTGTGAACCCTAGATATATAAAGGTGGGCATTATCCGTTAAAGCGTTATTCCGTTAATAAATGTTAAAAATTTTGTTAACTAATATACAGAAAATCGTTAAGATTCGAAATATTACGGTCTATTAACCGAGTATGAAATTTCCACTACATCCGTAGACGTTAACTTTAAATTTAAATTGAGGTTAGGGAGGATGTCAATTGTATTGGCTGGGGCTGGTCCCGTTTTCAGCCCCACCTATGACATAAAATTCGAATTTTCAGCCGATTTGGACTAATAACAAAATGTAAGCTATTTTGCCAACTGTAACGTTGTATTTGGTGATTTTTCTGTATAGAGGTAGTCATTCTTTTCAGATTTTAAAATTTTCGTAAAAATCATGTTTTTGACAATTTTCCAATCAACTTTCAAGTACTAAAAGCAAATGATAAAATTTCAAAACTTGAATTTGCTGTTGACGTAATATTCTATACTAATAATTAATAGAATTTTGAATTTTTGAGTTATGTTAAGGTTCTTGACCCCTATCTATTTAATGGTTTCAAGTGATACTGATATAATATTTTTTTTCTAACTCGTGGCTCCAAAATGAATTTCAGGGCTATGCACTGAAAAGGATAATTTTTTATCTTAGTATTTTCTTTGTATAATGCAAAAATTCGATTGGATTTGTTATTGGAACAAATTTTCAAAAAACAGATTTTTTTAAATTTAAAAAATAACTGTTTGGAGTTAAAATAATTTATCTAAGTAAAAGATTGCATCATTGCCCGATTAAATAAGTCTGAAAATTTGATGTTGATGGTAAATGAAAAAAAAATATGTGTCAATTTTTCCTTTTTCAAAATTAAAAAATGGGTTTTTGGAAATTGGAACGTTGAGCACAAAATAAAATCGAATGTTGTATGTAATTATAATATGATAATGATATTTAATGTAAAATAGAGTAACTAATCTTATGCTGAGTTAATTTCAGTTGAAGATATTTCCATTTATAAAATATTGTTTATATTATTTTATATCTGATAAAATATATCGGGAAAAATAAGATCGAAAAAAACTATTATTTAAGGAAAAAATTTTTAAAAATTCTGGAAGTAATCTAGAGATAGCACAGAAACAACCTAAATCTATTAATTAATGAAAGAGGCAATTAAAATACTAAAAATTGGTGGTGTTTATATATTAAAAATCGGCTGAAAATTCCGATTTAATGTCATCGTCTTAGGTGGAGTAGCTGAAATTAAAGGGTCTTCCACCAGCAAAGAATTGATAATACTTATACTATAATTTCTTATCAGAATATTATTTGAGATGTGGAGTATATAAAATTCGATTATAAGAAAAGAGATTATAAAACTTATATTTATATATTAATATTCCTATAATAACGTCTACTAATCTCAAATATGAATAAAATGTGTTTATTATTATATGGTTATTTAATCTAAGATTTTAAGTAATGTATAAAAAAGAGCAAATAGAGAATAGTTAAATTTAGAGGAGAAATGTGCTTACGTGCGTGCAAAACTAGTGACATCTGATTCAACCATTTTATAGTTATATAAAAACAGTTAGTAATTATATAACAAGGTTGAAAGATCACGCCCGAGTTTTGAAGGGAATAGAGTTTAGAGCATGAAAACGAATTTATTATATACACCAACGCGTCTGTAAGAACACTATATTCCTCTAGTGTAAATAACAGCAAAAGTTTCTCATTATGTTAAGGAAAGAAGTACACAACCTCAGTCCAATAGTCCGAACCTACATATCTGAAACAAAAAGGAAGAGTCCGACAAGCTTGATTGCCTTACAACAATAAGTATCTACACAAATAAACCTTCACTGTTTTTCTAAACTTAGATCTTTGATAACCACTTTAATCTCTCATCATGATGTGACACTCTTGTGCCATAGTTACTTCTTTACTTTTTATCGAGCAGAGAGAAACAAAGTAAACGAATAGAATAAATAGGTGATATCTATATAACAAACATAGGGATATAACTTTTCATATTTATTTCTTGTTTGTTTAATTCATAATTACGAGACTCTTAGGACATTAACACTAGCAGACTTGTAGATATGTAAGGCAGGGGACATTAAGTATAAACCATATTTAGACTGTTATACAGGTATGGGCCTCACCTCATCACTTGATCTCCAAGCAATTATCATTCTATTAGCTATACCTTCTGTCTTAAGCTTTATATTTATCATCGCTCCCATCGGCCTGGGTTGAGAGCGACTTCTTCTTTTTTATATGTACAGGGGGGTTACCTCTAAGGCTAGCGTCTACGCAGCACGTCACTAACATATTTTATGGAATTTACAAGAGCTCTCATTATCTTCTATTATTGCGAGTGCATAACTTAACCCATCAAACCTGGCCGACTAGAATCGGCGCTTCATAATCTTACCTTCTTTCCAACATCTGCTCCTCTTTTTAACACTCTAGCAATGCGCTCAGCTTCCTTTTCCGATTCTCTTCTCGCTCTAGATAGATGTGCGGAGGATGTAAGCAGAGAGATTACCCCCATGTGCATTATCATCAATTCTCAATTTCTTACACACCACACTCCTCCTACTCTTCCCCTCTATAACACATTAGACTCTTCATTTTCCTACTTTTTGATAATTAGGTTATCTTATTCAAGTCAGGATCTCATTATGCCTAACGTAGGGCCTCTTTGGCCTTCCAATACACGCCATGTTCTGGGCACACTCTCCATCCCACGGTTGTGGGCGCGCGCACCTCCACGACTGGGCGTCTCAGTTTCGCCTTGCTGAACCTAATTTTTTCTCTTCTTTAGTTCTTACACCTGATAATGGAAGGGTCTCCCGAAAATACAATTGTCTATACTTAGAAAAGCGTGACTAGTCACGTTCTGAATTTAACTTGTAGGGAGAAGAGGAGGACTTTTTTAGCTTACCATCACTAACATCACTATCATTATTCGTCTCATTTGGATCAACGGCTTGTTGGTACGTATAACCACGGATATTCTACTATCCTGTTTAAGATCTTTCCAAGTTCATCACTTACTCATACTTATGCGGCGCGATGTTGTGCTTTATTTCTTAATACATGATTATCATGGAGAGAGAGAGAGAGAGACTTATGAGAGGTATATCGTACGACACTGGTAATAAAGATTGAGGAGACCTCCGAAATGAAGATACCACGCGATCCCCCACTCATTTCGCCTGCTTGTAGCCACATGAGTGCGTATTGCCTCAGCTCATCTTTTTCGGTAGGATGTGAGTTCACACTCTAAGAGTCGTTTTTATCTACTGCGGGGATTAATCTTATTTGTATTTCATTACTCGGGATTTCTCTGTCTGTTAAATCTACAACCTCTATCTTTGCGTGATGCTCCTGGTAATTTTCTATTTTTCCTTATAAACGAGGATGTCTACTGTGAGAGACTTCGTCACATTGGCGATCGGCTGCCTATTTTGGAGCAGTGCCTCCAATAATTGAATCTCAGGCGTGGGTCATTTCAAATCACGAGCTTCGCGTTGAGCACGCGAGCACTCATTGATCATCTCATTACACATCTCATTCCCCATCCCTTTTCTCAATCTCTACCAGAAGCGTCCAGTTCTCCGTTACACATCACGTTCACTTCCGCTCACTCTTACCGTCCGCTTATTCCTAGATTGATATCGTCGTCATACATTATTTAAGTATATTTACCGTGAGTTATACCTTCACCGCACGTGCGTTATGTCTCAATATCATACACTGCGTAGTACAATTACATGAGTATTTCAGATTATTAATCTACTTATATATATTTAATATATATATAACTAATATTTTACTCTATAATATTACCTTATTTCTATACATTATCTTTTATCTTACTCTCTCTATTTACTTCACTCTCTATACTCTATTCATCTTCATATTGATTCATATATTTATTCATCTCTTTAATCATTATATTACTATATATCTCAGCCTACAGCCTTTGAGATACATACCGTTATTACTGAACGTCCAACTCAAGTTCCATCGTGACCCTGTACAAAGCGTCTGCGTATGGGTCTGGACTGTCCTGAGCCGCTTATTATTATTATCCACTCCCCGCTCCTTTGACATGTTTGACAATTAGGAACCTTATAATTTCACTTATATAATCTCTAATATTATGTTTACTGATACCAGTTTATCATCTTTTTTTGGTATATCTACTACCCGGCCCAGTCGGTATCGTTAGCCTACTCTCATTAGCTCCATCGCACCTTGCCACCTGAATTCTTATACTATAAGATCGTAAATAGTTTATTATAAATATATTAGTTTATACTTCAAACAGCTAAATAAAGTCACAAGCAAATTTAAGCATGTAATATCTAAATCCATTTCTTGCTCACATTATCTTCTTATTATATAGATAGATAGGACTTTATTATAATCGTTTATATCTATTATATTATATTCTATCTTCTCAAAAATTTATCACATATCACCTTAATATCCGTAATTATATTCCTTCCATCCGTTCGTCCGTCTTACTTTTCCCACACATATGGTTCATACATATTTACCTCTATCCTAAAATCCTTATGTCATAGGAGCCTTATACTACCGTTGTACTACGTTCACTATCTCTGTTGTCTATATAGTTAATTTTCCTTTACCACCTCCTTAAAGCTCTATTTAATAATATTCTAAATTTACTAACATGGCATAGCAATATATATATAATATCTATCTCTCCATAAATAGTTCTTCCATAGCAGTCGTGACCCTTTGCCCACGCCTCCCTTAAATCAATTATAGAGGACTGGGGATCCATTTTTCGTCATCCTCACTTTGTCACAGGCTTTTATTCGATTCATCACGATCATGAGCTCCCCTTTTAACGCCCTGTCTTTTTCTCACTCACATTAGATGCTATATCCTTACACCTGCACGAGTATCGACAGCCGGCTGGTACGGTCGATATTAAATCGGACTGTGTTACTAATTACCACAACAATTAAACTACACATAAATCCTATTATATAATTTACGTTCTAACGTCGCGTGCACTCATTTATATCCCTTTCCCAAAGCTAACACTTCCTGCATAGGTTTAACCACCCTCTATTATTCTTTATCTAATTGTTTTACTATAATTCTATATCGCTCTTCATCCATGGAATTCGACTATTCCCTCACTAATATCTATTGCTCTATATTCAAGATCTCTGGATACCGGTACGGATATATTATAATATAATAATATGAATCGCGCAGGTTCCTAAATTAGTACTCTCTATATACTCTTCTATTATATATCATCTATTTATATATATAATAATATTCTAATATTATATTATAATATATAATATATAATATATACTATATAATATTCCTATATTAATATATCTAATTAATATATATATAAATCTATATTTATATCTACTTTAAATAACTAACATTTTATGAAACTTTACTTATATACTTTTTTTTTAATTATTATTTACTTCTTTTTTTTCTATTTATTTTTTTTTTTTTTTTTTTCTTTTTTTTTTTTTTTTTTTATTTTTTTTCTTTTATTTCACGCTCCTTCATCTGGGCTCTTTCTGGCCGGCCTATTTACTGGGCGGTGGTGTTTGCTTTTTTTTTTATTTTTTTATATCTAGTGCGCAACTCAGGGCAGAGATGGTCTCTACCTCGCGAACCGTGTGCCTTGTGTCTCTCGCTTACGTTGGGTCGAAGTGTCTCTATTTCTTGGTGTTTTTTTTTGGACTCGCTACTGGATTGGCTGTTATTCTGTCGCTCTCGCGAAGCTGCACAACAAAAAGAGTTCAGAGATGTTGTAAGCAATATTTCATAAGCAAAGCGCAGTTACCTTAAATATGGTTTCGCGAAGAGAAAAATTGGAAACAGAGTACTCAGATCCAACATCAATAGGAAGAAATGCGCTTTATATATTTAATATTTTATTATAATATATATATAAAAAGTATAATATATTTTAAAATTATTACATAATTATAATTATATATTTCGAATATATGAAACATATTAGTCATATCAGAAAAGAGTTTAAAGTTATACATAATAAAATACTCTATTTTTCCTTTGATCTCTGATTAAACAAAAGTCTCTATTATTTTTCTACTGCGTTAAATCTAAATTTAAACGACACAAATAAGACGAGCATAAAAATTACGCAGTTATCCAATTCATTATATTTATTCCATATCAAAACATTCAAGGAATATAACATAAAATTGTAAAAAATTATCGGCAATAAAGTAGTGGTTCGAATATTTAGAACAATAAAAAAGTATATTTATCAAACGTGACGGTTATAAAATAAGATAAAAGCCAGAACGTTAAAGAAGCAGAAAAACAAAAAGATTAGGATGGAAGACAAAATCTTGAATAATATGAACGAATTAATCAGCCAATTTTTTGTTCAATAAATAAATGAAAAAGAAAGCGAAGAACTTATTTCGGAGAGATTTGTTATATTTACCGTGTTTCTTAACGTATGAATCACAAATACAAAAAATATATATGTGGTAAATTACAGGGAAATATGACTGAGGCGTTATGTACGGTGAAATAAACGAAAGAACCTGAATAACCATTTATAATAATAATATAATATAATAATAATAATTAATAATAAATATAATAATAAATCAAATATAATAATTATATTATGAATTAATATAATAATTAATATATATATTAGTATCAAATTATTTTATTATTTGTTATATATATATATGGTTATATTTTATATAATTATTTGTGAAGTAATTAATATTATTATTTAGTTTATTAAGATTAAGATTTTTAAAGTTTGTTATTTTTCACATTAGATTTTTTTTTTGGATAATTAAGTTTTGTGCTTTATTCTATATATTACATGCTGCGCGCGAACTGACTCTCTTCTTGCTAGCACGAATCGTAAATTCATTGATGACAAAATTTCTCTTGAATGTGGCTAATATTATTCCTAGAGTCTCTCGGGAGATATAAAATTTATATTTATTTATTCTTATCATCAATACGTAAAAACTATAATATTTATCTACATCATCAATCTGTTATTATATCTTATTATGCACACATTGTTGTCCAATTTATCTTTCCGAATTTTGTATCTATATCCATGTTCTTATTCCGATTTTAAAACTTTTAATATATTATTACTTATTATTATAATTAAATCTTATATATCTATCTATCCTCTCTAATTTTTCTATACTCTAATATATAATTATCTAATCCATTCTATCTTTTAATCTTTATATCTTTTTCAACTATCTCTTAATTATTATTATATACTAATATATTATATAATTACTATTTGCTTCTATTATATTTCTTTACATCATTCATAATATTAATAATACTCTTATCACTCATTTTATATCTCTTTTCTCTATCTATTACTCTCTTATTTAGTCTCTTATTATCTATTCTAATATATTATTTATCTTTTTTTGGCCTCATTTCCTAAAGACCACCTATTTTTATTTTTTTCCATTTGTTTTATCCTTGAGCCTTTGTACTCTTTTATACTTGCTCTTTTTAATTTAAGTCTGGGTAGTAGTAACCTTACCCAAATAGTAAAGTTCCGAGGAAATATATTTAATTATATCAATATAAGTTATAATTTTTGTTTATGTATGAAACTTTCTTATATGTTATACCATTACATCTTTGTGTGAGGGGATATATATAATTATATATATAATATAACTATATTATATATATATATATATATTATATTATATTATAGTGATATATATAATATAATATATAATATATATATATCACTAGGCCACATCTGAGGGGGCTCGAGCCGACGGGGAATAGAGGGGGGAGGGGGAGGAATTTTCCATACCCCGTAGGGGAAGGGGCGGAGAGGAACCCCCGCGACAAGAAAATTAACCACAAATACCAAGAGCGGTTTTTCCGGAGACCCTCCCCCGGAGGGGGGAAATATGTCCCACCCTGTCGTTCCCCGGGAGGAGGCCGAGAGAACCCGCTGCCTGCCATCGGGGGCGGTCTAGCCTTTGGAGTACGGGCTTTAGTTTAAAAAAAAAATTTACAATAATTGGGTACCCCCAAGGTAGACCGCCCGCGATGTCCAGGTGCGGGGTCTCTCGGCCTTCCCGGGACCTACGGGGGGTAGGATTAATTCCCCCCTCCGGGGAGGGTCCTTGGAACCCCCGCAGCACCCCAGGCCACCGCTCTTTTGGTATTTGGGTGTCGCGGGGGCTTCCTCCGCCCCTCCCCTCTGGGGTATGGGAAAATGTCCCCCCTCTATTTCCCGTCGGCTTCGAGCCTCCCTTAGAGAAAGAGATACTATATATATAATATATATATATATTATATATAATCATTAGGTAGACTAGATAAATATATCTGGATAGGTATTATATATAATGAATTAATAATTAAATATATAAGTATCTATATATATTATATATATATTAATTATATATATATAATATATATATATACATATATTAATATATTTAATATATAATGGTCAAATACGGCCGGTTTTCCCATTGGGTCCCGTCCCATACTTACTAATGGGGCCCACTGTTGATATATGATAATATACTTAATAAACTACTTCAGACTTAACCATAGTAAATATAAAACGGAAATATATCCATCAGAACTTCCAAACGAAATTAAATGAAGTATGAAATCCTTATATAGAAACATACTTTTTTTAATAAAAAAATATTATAATAAAAATAAAAGCGATCTTTAAAAAAAGTATTATAAATATTATATGGATATACAAGAATTTAAACATATTTATTATAAACATATATTTTAATTAAACTATTAGTAAATATACTGCATTACGTATATAAATATTGCCATACCTTTCATAATCATATATATATGGGACGGTGGTTAGAACAATCAATAATAGTACCCTTATATACAAGGGTATTATAATAACTATATAATAACCATATATATATTATCACTATATATAATATTATCACCGCATTAGGCAGGAGTCGGGGCGTCTTCATCGGTTTAGATACCACTTACGACGGGAACCTACGGGGGGATATAGTATTATACGTATATATAGTATATATTATTCTACTCCCTACACTCTAATTATATAACTTAACGGGTGAGAGTGAGTCTTACGTAACTACAAAATATATTATGAGGAATACTACTATCACCGCTCTTTGGTAAAATTATTAGGTTAGACTATACTATATATATATATTTAGTTATATATTATAATATACTATAGAAACGATTTGTTGCTGGCGGGGGGGTTCCATCACGAGTTATATATGATATATAATACCTATATATACGATCCCCTATATAAACTGATATAATAATATATATTAGGGGTATATATATGTAATTATATAATATAGTATATAGTATTATAATACTATATAAAGTATATATAAAGTACTAACACTCTATATATATATAATATATATATATATATATATATATTACATACTATATATATGAATTATATATATATAATACTACGTCGCTAAGATATTCAAATGTTGACATTTACGTTAATTTTTCATAAATTTTAATTTTAAATATAACAATTTAAGTTTAGAATATATTCGTAATGATAAACAAATATTTCATTTTTGAAATAAATTAACTTTAATGTCACAAATTTCCGAAGCCAGCACGTAATCTTACGCGTTCAGAGACACACTACTCATACTCTTAATGGTAACGGCAATATCAAGATAACTTACGACGTCATCGAGGATTAGCCAACAACAATCGATATTTGTACATTACCATTAAACCACCGGAAGCTCATGACCTAATTATCAATTTCGGGGGATCAGATTACTAATATCATAACGGACGGCCACATCTAACACCCACTATATCTCATTATTACTATATTATCAACTCATCAATATCAGTGTCATCACACAGGTATTAAATATAGTATCACAATTTTAAAAAACCACTATCACCAATTTATAAATAAGCTCGTCTTACACAATTAAATAATGATAACAACTATCAATAATTAAGGAAACATCTAATCACCTACTGATGTATTAATATTATCAACTAGAATTGTAGAATTATCCAAAATCTCTATGACAACCATTAATGTTCAGACAGCACTCGATCTATTGAGTACCAAGTATATAATGAAAGCCAGAACTCTGAGAGGCGATCAACGAGACACAGTTTTATCATTCCTATATCCCTAAATTTCATATTCAGTTGAAATCATTTTATTATACGTTGAAAGCATTTCATAATCCAAAAATTCTCAAATAGGGTTCAACAAATTCAAAACTATTTTTCGCTCAACCTGTTAAGATTAAGTGCGTTATTTTTAGCCTATAAAATGGTGAACTTGAAATTTGCCGACCGGTTAAAAGTTTTTCAGAAAAAATAATTTTAGTTCTTGAGAGAAAAACATCAAATATAGTTCCTTCAATTCTACCTCAAAGCTTCTATTCTACAGACCGTTTATGATCACACCTCTCCTAAGATCTTTCTAGAACCTCTTACTGATAATCCTCTGCGTTTGTTCTTTTTTCTCTCTATTTTCTTCTCTCTTCTTCTTGTTTTATTGAAGCCAACCTCGCCTCTCCAGAGGTCTGATCATAATAATATAATATATATATATATATATATATAAATACTATTATAATTATAATATAATATATACTATTATATATATATATATATATATTATATTAATATATATTATAATATTATATATTTATATATATTATATATATATCTATTGGATAAACATCTTACTAATAACGCATTCAATTTGCAGAGAGGCTATTTTCGTAAAAAATATATTTATAGTGGAAAGATCAGTTTATTCGTTTCGTAAGGAATTGCTTGGATTTTTTCTTCCTGAAAGTTAAAGGAAACCTTCGATTTAAGTGAGAAAATTCATAAATAGTTTATCAAAAGAATGCTAAAACTTTGTTCCTGTAGGATCAAACTATCCTGGATCAATGTTTGTGATAGTTAGGTTGGGTTATGTGCCAATTTTGTTAAGTAACTTCGTTAAATATTACACTTATTGACAGTCCTAGAGTGAAATACAAGCTACGAAAATGCCGAAATCGAGTCTGTTGCAGATAATTTTTATTTTTCAACAACCCTTCATATTGTTCGTAGTTTTACTTCCCATTTAAAGGCTTCATTACGTCTACATATGTGATGTAGATAAATTAAAAATTTTATAACAGGTTGAAACCTTGACTACAATTCCTTTCTATCTGGCATTTGATGGAAGGTTAAAGTTACTGGAATAAATAATTAAGATCATCCAACATCGTTCATAGAAAATTAATTAAAACTATTTTCATATAAACTCTTCAATATCGAAAGTATTTAGTCCAATGTTTATTTAAATTTCTGAAAGTATTTAAAGTGTTAATGAAAGACTATAAAACTAAAATTTTTATTACCATACACATGCAAAAATTTAAAACCAATATAAAATTGGGAAAAAAAATCCATTTGCTTTTAATCTGGATGATTTCAAGGTTCTGGTCTATCCCTATTATACGTAAGTAAAAGATGTAAATATTATAAATATGTATGTTAAAGAGTATAGGAAGCGAATCTTTTTCAAGGCTTTTTGATAGAGAAGAACAATATCGAATGGGAGATTTTACATCTACGAAATTGCTCATTTTTCCCAATTGGACCTTTTTACTTTTTCTGAATCGTTTCTGCTGCGTTCTCAACCTTTTCACCAAGGCTTTGGGGCAGATTTTCTACGCTTTGGAGCTCATTTTTGACATGCTGGCATATTTCATCTAGATACTGGCTAATTTCATCGAGATAACACATGCTCTCTATCATATATTGGTTATATTCCTCAAGGTTTTGACTTTCTATGTTTTTATTCCTCTCTTCCTGGTGGGACATCTTTCGAATCTCTGACAATTACTCTCAAAATACGATATCTAAAACCATAAATACTTCAATATGAGATCACAATATACCTTCATAAATTATATTTAAAGTTTTTAATACCGAAATAACAAATCTAGATACAAGTGTAATACCTATTTTCACT
>JABUQX010123312.1:25000-28823 GCA_015478945.1 Trachelipus rathkii
TTGAATTTAATGAGTATCTTACTATCCTATATTTTGAGATATTTGAGTAAACTTTATTTCAATAATACTGTAGGTATGTAATACACTGTGTATGAATATTATATATATATATAATAATTATATATATATATATATATATATATATATATATATATATATATATATATATATATATATATATATATATATATATATATATATATATATATATATATATATATATATATATATATAAGATGGAGAGAGAGAGGTGTTAAGGAAGAGTGTATATATCTTGGCGGTGTATTGGTCCGAAAAATAAAAATAAAAAAAAAATGAAAGGCCTGCCTGGTTTTTTCAAAATTCCGGCTGAACCAGAATTACACGAAGTTGATAATTAAAACATGAGTGGATTATTTACATACGATAGCCCATCTTTTAACAAACTTATAATGGTAGCCTTGTGTAGTATTATTCACACAAGGCTACTCTCATTATAATTTGTTAAAAGATGGCTATGGTTATGTAAAATAAATCCTTCCAGCAAATTTTAATTATCAAGTATATATATCTGGTTCTGGCCGAAATTTGTACCTCTGGCAACTGAAATGTCAAATTCCGGCCGGACTGGAATTCCGGTACACTTATATATATATATATATATATATATATATATATAGTATATATATATATATATATATATATATATATATATATATATATATATATATATATATATATATATTTTATCTTCACATGGCTTTAAATATACCATAATTCATTAGATTAGGGCGTACGTCTGGCCTAACAAAATCCATTAGGTTAGGTCTACTTGAGGGCTAACAAAATCCATTAGGTTAGGTCCAACTGGGAGCTAACAAGATCCATTAGGTTAGGTCCTACTGGGGGCTAACAAGATCCATTAGGTTAGGTCCTACTGTTTAACTTTTATTCTATGTTTTTAATAGAACTTGTTCCTTTCAATTATCATATATTTTTTAATTCCATTAACCCTTTCTATTTATTTCCAATAAGGAAGCCTCGTGATACACACCTTCCTCTGCACAGTCTTATCTTTTCTCTTTCTCTCTAACTGACCCCAAGCTTAATAGTTAGGCTCAATCTTACATGTACTCCACTGGAAATGGCTGAAACTCACCCCTGTATCCATTTCCCCAACCTCCTTTAAATTGCACATTTCAAGTGCCATGTATCTTGACATGACAACTTCTGCATTGACCCTTGTTTAGGAATTTCTGCTAACTATGATGGAGTTTAGTAGGTCTCCGGCTTTGCCATATATATATATATATATATATATATATATATATATATATATATATATATATATATATATATATATATATATATATATATATATATATATATATATATATATTATATATATATATATATATATATATATATATATATATATATATATATATATATATATATATATATAGCTTATATATATATATATATATATATATATATATATATATATATATATATATATATATATGGCCAGCATCCCGAAGAGGCCAGGCATGTAACTAGAAAACTATAACATCTACAGGAAAATAAATAACATTTTTGATTTCAGCAAGTAATTTCATAACAAAACTTAAAAAAAATTTATTTTATTCTAATATTTATTAATAACACCTTAAATATTAGTATAATCTTAGACCTCGCAAGTGCACGCTGTGATTGACCTTGAATCCTGCATTAGTTGACGAGAGCAAAAGTTGCCAAATACCATTTTATTTTTACGCTTTGGAGAAAATGCTATTTTTTCTTTTATATCTCTTTAGGGCCTGCCGACGTTGAGGGACATGGGGACGAAGTCCCCCGTCGTCCCCTGGTAGGCCGAGAAACCCCGACTCTATCTATCTTTTTACCCGTCGGGTATTCTTTAGTGATAAAAGAAAAATTCAACATTTGGCAAATTTTGCGCGCTCCCTCCGATCTACTACAGCTTTTTTGAACTTTGAATTTTAACAATTTGAAATAATTTTAATTTTTAAAAGCGTTATTTTTTAAACTTTTTCAATTTTAGTGGTAAAATGTCTCCTGATTAATAAATGATATTTATTTTCGTGTAGCTGTTATATTTTTTTTAGTTACATGCCTGGCCTTTTCGGGATGCTGACATATATATATATATATATATATATATATATATATATATATATATATATATATATATATATATATATATATATATATATATATATATATATATATATATTTTTTTTTTGTATTTATAAATATATATATATATATATATATATATATATATATATATATATATATATATATATATATATATATATATATATATATATATATTTATATATATATATGTCTTTTTCTATATATATATATATATATATATATATATATATATATATATATATATATATAGGTAAAACTTAAGTTTCTTTCTGACCTTCGATTTCGATATATCGATAATATATCGATACCGATATCTATCGATATATATATATATATATATATATGCATATAAATATATAGTATGTATATATGTATATATATATATATATATATATATATATATATATATATATATATATATATATATATATATATATATATATATATATATATATATATATATATATATATATATATATATATATATATATATCTATCTAAATATATCAAGCTGTAGAAGAGCCACATCAATATCCTCAAAACTACAACAGCTTCCAGGAAAACGAATGCATTGCTGGAATGCTGGTACAATTTTAGTGCGGAAAATGTAATAAAGAAAAAAAAAATTATTTTTTTAATAATTATAGTAATATGAGTAGAAAGCCTATTTAGAGACTTTATACGTTACTCGTTAAAATAAAAAGATTTTCTAGTAAATTTTGTTTTTGTTTTTAACCAAAAGAATGTACCCCAAGGGTATACCGCACTGATGGCAGGAGTCGGTCTCTTCGGTCTTCCGGGAACTACGGGGTTGATTCATTTCCCTCCGGGGAGTTTCTCCGGAAACCCCCGCTCTTGGTATTTAGTGCCGCGGGGGTTCCTCCGCCCCTCTCCTATGGAAAACGTCCCTCCCTGTGTTCCCGTCGGCTCGAGCCCCTACATTGCGGTGTAATACCTTACAAATAATATATATATATATATATATATATATATATATATATATGATATATATATATATATATATATATATATATATATATATATATACTATGTCCCCCGCCGGCTCGAGCTCCCCCCCCAAAAAATCCAATTTTTTTTTTTTTTTTTACATTTTCCTAATAACCAAAATTTTACAAGGATTCCAAAAATGTATTCTTTTCCTGTAGCTATTGTAGTTTTTGAGATATGGATTGTGGCTCTTTTATAATACTATATATATATATATATATATATATATATATATATATATATATATATATATATAAAGATATATATATAGTTTTTTATATATATATATATATATATATATATATATATATATATATATATATATATATATATATATACATTAAACTAATTAAATTAAACCAATCTATAACTGTTGGTTCACTGACATCTAAATAGGTTACTACCCTTGAAACTGTTTCGTTATGTACAAAGAAATACATAATTAAAAGGGCATCAGTGTAGGAAATTTTAATATTTGAAAAAAAAAAAAATATTTGGGAGAAACAGTATACTTCGAGCCACATTGTTTACTAGTACATTAAAAATAAAACTTTTCTCCTATTTTGGTAATTTCACATTCTTTGTGACACTTTCTACAAACCTTTTTATCTAGTATCAAACTAAAATGTTACAGCATTGCTAACACGATATAATC
>JABUQX010123313.1:2500-7500 GCA_015478945.1 Trachelipus rathkii
ACACTGAAAGCAATTTACTTTCTCACGCAAACTGTCTACGGGAGCACCTAACATAAGAAACGGATGCAAATGAGAAAGATGAAATGCTGAGTTGTTTTCCTGAAATCTAGTTTTCTAAGAGGTAATGAAAGTGACGTCTAAGATAAATGCACAAAGTACAAATACGCTTCCGATATTTCGGAGAAGTTTTTCAGTAGGATGATTGGGAATTGGTACTTTCTTTCTACGTGGTCAAGTTTACTAAGAATCAGAAGCAATAACACTGGCGGATTTATCCGCCATAAAGAGCCAGTTCACATATAATCTGCAGTTTTTGCGGTGTTCTTGAAACTTTCAAAATTCTTTGGACATGATAGAGGTCAATAATAAGAATAATATTTTTGTTTTTAATATGGAAAATAGCAATACTATGATATTTTGAAGTAGAGCGGGTTTTCAAAAGTTTGCAGTTGGGAATGTATTATTCTTCGCTATGGGTGGCATATCTGAAAGTTTATTATGACTTTTTTGTGTGCATAATATTTTCGAATTTCCGGAATATTTTAGGTCATTAATGTACAAATTAAGTCGTGATTACACAGTGAAATATAATCCTTTTTTATTTTTTACACACGTTTCTTTTGAACTCATGTTTTTTCCCCTGCCATTGATTGTCGCGCCGCCGTATCCCTGACCAAGATAGAAGTCGATCAAACTTTTTTTTTCTAAAAGCGATCAAACTCTGTCAACTTGTTTTTACCATCATCTTCAAGAATTTCGAACCCCAGAAATTCTTTCTCGAACAGTCATCTTTATAAGATCGAAAAAAAACCTTAATCTATAGAATAATTGTTCTTTGCCTGAAAATTACAGTTTTTTCATCTGCCAATTGCTTTGGGCACGGATTTTTTTTTTTTTTTGCATCCGCGACAAATATTTTTTTTATATTCATACAAATTGATTTCATTTTGAATTTCATGGAGATCATCCAGACGGCATTCTTTGTCTTTGATTATGTCTCTTTCAATTCCAACATCATCACTTTCATTCGCAATTTAATCAGGTCTTCAAATTCCTCAATGCAGATCTTTACCTCTTACAGGTTAGTCATGGGTTTCCCCAAGAAAATTAATGATGATCTTATAATTGCCAACAGAATTATTTTTTTATTTTCTGCAAATGTTTTTTTGATGTGATGTTGCAGTTGAGTATAACAGGCACGGCTCATGATTGGATTTAGCGAATTAGGCAAGCGCAAATGCATCGACTTACGGTAGAAGCTAGCTGTATAATACCACACGGCTAGTTGACTCATTTCAAGCGAATATGAAAACGAAAACACATAAAATCTTTAGAAAAAGTTTTTTATACGTAGTATTTAGTAATTTACTTATTATCTATCTAATTGACTGTCTCTTTTTTTCAGTTTTTTTCTACTAATAAACCTTAAAAACGTCGTCTGGCAACATATGTTTCATTTTTACTATTTCGTCAAGATTTAAGGGGGGGGCAAGGTTTGCCCCGTCCCTGCGACACATTCATTAATATATTATTTATATAATATATATATATATTATATATATATATATTATTATATATTATTTTTATATTATATATATATATATATTATATGTATATTACAAGACTGATCGCTTATTTAATGTTAATGGCCCTATTAAGAGAATCACCTTGCAATTTTATTAATAAGATTGTTTTGAAAAAAACAAAGCTAGGCATTGTTTATTTCTTTATTAATGATTTCTAATATCTATTTCACAATTACACAAATTATTTCATTCAATATTATTGCAAGATCAATTTATTATTTTAAATCTGACTCATTTTATTATAATTTTGGCGCCATCGACATCCCAGGAGTTATCGCCTGTTAATTGTTTGGCATCTAGAATCTTACTGCGAGTGCAAGCTCCGGCTTTCTCAAGCCTTAAGTTCTTACAACAATCTTTTGGGCCTTCTAACACCAATTACAGAAAATTTAATGCACAGTTTAAATATTTTTAAGTTCTGATTGGCTTAGAATCGTCTCAATATGAGCTCTGAGTTATATCAAGAATTTTTACAGCATTAAGAGTGCCAAGCGTCATTTGACGCTATATATATATTATATATATATTATATATATAATATATGATATACTATATATAATATATATATATTATATATATATTATATATATATATATATATATATTATATATCTATATATTATATATATATTAATATATATATATATAATATACTATATATAAATATATATATATATATATATATATATATATATATTCTAATCTTAAGATATATTAATATACTATATATACATATATATATATATATATATTATATTATATATATAATATAATAATATATCGGACTAGTATAGGGTGATTGCCAGAGGGAAAAGATCAAAAGTTTAAGAATTGTGGAAGAATGTGAAAGAAAATATATTTTTTTCTTCAATATAAATGGATGAAACTGAGGAATGAAAACTGAATATTTGTAAGTGTAAAAGTGTAAAAGTTTGCCCTCCAAATATGCAAATTCGAAAGCTCTTGGCTTTGACAGTTTGATCTTAAGTCGTTTTCGTTCTTTGCATTTGTGCTTACGAAACGTAAGAAATGCTCGAGTTTTGCGTTCGTTTGGTTTTTTTCAAAACAGCTCAAAATCGTTAAAAAATGCTCACCAACGTAGGAATTTCCTTAATTCTGTATGGTTGTTATTTCCCGTTCTTGCCGAATTTAACACGTTCTTACGAAAAAATATAAACAAACAAGATGGCGGCGTGGTAGTCACGTTTGAATTTATGAATGTTTCATTCAATAAAATAAGCTTTAAAACTAATTTCTTCCAAATCGATTACGAATAGTTTACGAATCACAATACAATGATTACGAATCACAATAGTTGATCAATTATTTGTAATATAAACCATTTATTATTTTTGTATTTGTTTATTTCAAAACCACTTGCTCCATCACAACAGCTGATTCAAATTGTTTGTAAACAAAAGTAACTTTTATGAGAAATCGCGATCGTTTATGTACGAAATTCGTGCTAAAACTGGGTAAGCATTTCTTATCGAACGTAAACATAAATGAAAGAAACGCAAAATCTTAGCTTCGAGCATCAGCCACGGATTAAATAGTGGCCATCTAACGAAATTTATTTGAACCACTGAACCAATCGGACTTTCGATCTTCAATGAGTTTGATGTAAGAGTTTTGAGATTGGAGTAAAACTTTATTTGTAAAGATTTTAGACACTTTTTTATTTACTTTTCCCGTTTTGGCATTTTGTCTTACGCTCGGCTCGATAAGATAAAATCTTACTCCTTTTAAGAACGGTTTCGTGCCAAATCAGGGGCGTAGCCAGGGGGGGGGCTGAGGGGGCTGCAGCCCTCCCCGAAATTATCGACAGTGCAATTTTTTCAGCTGAAAACAAACAAACAAACATATATAATATATATAATAATATATACTATATATTATATATATTATATATTATATATATATTATATATATATATATTACTATGAATATTATAATATAATATATATATATATATATATATATATATATTATATTAGCTATTATAAGATAATATTGAAGCTCTTATTCAGAAAAAATCGAAGGCATAGACAAACAACTAGACACTTAAAATAGAAAAATGTGGAAGAGAAAAAAGAAGAAAAAACTTGTACCAATAATTGAAGACTATACGTTTAATGTGGCCTTAAGAAAGGTTCTTTCATTAAGGGGTATGACTCTGGAGTATTGAATTATCAACTCAGCTCAAAATGATGAATTTTAGAAGCCTTATTGGTTTCGAGCAAATGGAGGTGACAAGGTTTTGAAGAGACCACTTACTTCTATCGTCCAAAACTCAATGTATAACGAGTCGATAGATACAGAATGGAAATCATGACAGTGATTTAGTCAAGCCTTTTACAAAGGAAGAATAGTGGAGCAGAAGTTATAAAAACAAATTTTTGTCAGTTATTAGCTGAGAACAAGGATATTTTCCCAAAAGCAGTTTTCACTTTGTGTAAGGTATCGCGATTGGTGGTGATGGAGGTGATACTCCTTTTACTTTAAGAGAGGATTTTTTATCATTTGTCCGGTTTATGAATTTCGGGGAAAGCATGCAATGTAATTTTGGAGAGACTCGGCTATATTGGTTTAAAACTCGAAAATTTAGAGGCTAAGGATATGATGGAGCCTCCATCAATTGAAGGCGATTCCGAGGAGTGCAATCGTTTATTCGGAATGAGTATCTAAAGATCTATACATCACATGTGGTAGAACATTGTTTAAATCTATGTCTTTCAGACTCTTCTAAAATTCGGCAATTCGAAACGTCTTAGAATTCATCTCTGAAATATGCACTTTTTTTTTCGATTGAGTCCAAAGCGCACAAAACTTCTGGGATAAAATAAAAGAGTTTCTAGTAACCAAAATTACAAGAGGATCAAAAAGATGTGCGAGACATAGAAGATGAGATTAGTGTGAAGGCATGAGGCGTCGTTTTCCTTTCCTAAAGAGACGTCTTGAGCCAATACTAGCATCAATGGAAGATAAAAGAATGGTCTGGTGAATTATCACAGAAAGCTACTTCGTTGTTAAATCAATCAGTAATTTGAATTTTATACATAACATCTAAAGGTTTTAAAAATTTCTTGGAATAACCTACACATTGTCAAAACAGTTAACAAGAGTGTTTTTGATATTGTCAGTCACATAAATGAGCGACGGACAACATTCTAGCTCTTACGAAAAGGTGACAAGATGCCTGTCACAGTGCTTAAAAGCCATCTTCATCAAACAGCTAAAAAATGTATGGACTGCTTAGGTATTGAAATAACAAATTTCAAGAACTACGAAGTTTTCCAGAAACATCGCTGTAATGTGCTACACAGATCCCGATCCATTTACCGCATCAAGTTTTTTATTTCCTCGTTTATTGACAATCTGATTTCTTCGTTGATGATCGCTTGCTCGAAAGAAA
>JABUQX010123313.1:17500-20000 GCA_015478945.1 Trachelipus rathkii
ACCTGACATTGCTGCGCAGCCGCCGTACCCTTGACCAACCCATAGACTCGTATCCAAACCTTCTTTTCCTAAAAACAGATCAATCTTTTGGCAATGGTTTTACCATCCATTCCTTCAAGAATTTCAAACCCCAGAAATTCTTCTCAAACAGTCATTTTTTCAAGATCGAAAAACCTTAATCCTATAGATAATTGTTCTTTGCCTGACAAATCTACAGTTTCATCTGCCAATATGGAGTAGACACCGATTTTTTTTGCATCCGCGACAAATATTTTTTTTTATGATAATTTCACACAAATTGATAAGTTCATTTTGAATCATCGGAGACATCCAGACGGCATTCTTCTGTCTTTGAATATGTCCTTTCAATTCCACATCACCACTTTCTATTCGTAATTTAATCAGGTCTTCAAAAATTCCCTCATGCAGGTCTTTTACCTCTTACAGGTAAGTCATGAGGTTCCCCAGAAAATTATGATCTTAAAAATTGCTATAATATTTTTTTTTATTTTCTGCAATTTCTCCATGATTGATTTAGCAGATTTGGCAGCCGCCAAATGCCATCGACTTACGGTAGAAGCTAGCTGTATAAAAACCACACAGCTAGTTGACTTCAAGCGAATATGAAAACGAAAACACATTAAAACTCTTTAGAAAAAAGTTTTTAATACGTTAGTAATTAGTAATTACTACTTCATTACCCCTTAATAGGCAACGTGGGGTCTTTAAAGACCCCAGCAATATCCCTTCCCCCAAAATCCATCTGTAAAAAGGAGACTCCTAGTTTGAAGTTTGATATTTCTGTCTCATTTTTCAGTGAGCTCTAAGTTCTTGACGTGGAAGGAGGCTTGTTGCTCTATGTCCAATAGTTTTTGCGTAATGGAAAATTTGGGGGCCGGGTGGACCCCACGTTACCTATTATGGGCTTAGTTTTATTGCACTTATAAAAAGTGTAAGATGGTTTCATTTGTATTTTTAGTGTAAATAGTGTACTATAGTGTAGTGTGTGTTTTTAGTGTAAATAGTGTACTATAATAGTGTAGTGTGTGTTTTTTTATGTAATAGCCATAGTGCAGAGAGAGAGAGAGAGAGAGAGAGAGAGAGAGAGAGAGAGAGAGAGAGAGAGAGAGAGAGTTGGTTATATATGCGATCTCGGAGTTATACTGCGACCTCAGCAGTTTTGATGTTTTAGAGTAATATATATATATATATATATATATATATATATATATATATATATATATATATATATATATATATATATATATATATTTATTTCTTTTTATATAATATATATATATATATATATATATATATATATATATATATATATATATATATATATATATATATATATATATATATATATATATATATATATATATATATATATATATATATAGAAATTATATATATAAGGCGCGGTTTTACAGAGGACAGGAGGCCGGGCCTCCTCTAAAAAAAATATAAAAGCAAATAAAAGCAACTAATGTAAGAAAATAATTCAAATTACTATTTATTATTATTAAAATAATGTTTAAAATGTTATTCAAGAACGCTAATTTTACATTAAGATCATTTATTCTCTTGAGAAGGATCATTGAATGGAGGAATTTCGATTTGTGCCTCCGTAGAGAGCGTAATTATAATGCTTTCAAAACCTGGTTGTCATGGCAACGTAAAAGAAACTGTATTCTTATTTTGTCTATTTTGAGGATTTTTCCACAAAGCCTCCTCTCGAAAACGTCATAAAATAACTCCTCCCAAATTTGGCAACTCTACTCATAAGTAGAGTTGCCCCTTTGCAATAAATATGTGAAACAAAATAAAAATAAAAAAAAATATTTTTTTAAATTAAATAAAAAAAAAAAATTATTTTATATATATATATATATATATATATATATATATATATATATATTTATATATATAACATAACTATATATATATATATATATATATATATATATATATATATATATATATATATATATATATATATATATCTATACTATATATATATATATATATATATGTATATATATATATATATATATATATATATATAATATATATATATATATATATATATATATATATATATATATATATATATATATATATATATATATATATATATATATATATATATATATATATATATATATAGAGAGAGAGAGAGAGAGAGAGAGAGAGAGAGAGAGAGAGAGAGAGAGAGAGAGAGAAGAATCAGTATTGTCAAGCCATTATAAGAAATCTTTATGAAATAATTGATAATATCATCATTCAGATGAGGGCAAGATTCTCAAATTTATCGGCCTTAAAATTGCTACAGTTAGGGAATTCCACAAAATTCTCTAACTTCCAAAACAAGTTTCCTGAAGAAGCCTTAGATTCTTTAATGGCCACATATGGTATCTTCTTTGACAGATCATTTTTACATAATGAATTAACAGTGATTTATGACCAAACAAATGCTAATCTCTTTCGGAACAAGGAC
>JABUQX010123313.1:22500-26645 GCA_015478945.1 Trachelipus rathkii
GTTCTGTAATATGCTATGCTATATACATGACATATATATATATATATATATATATATATATATATATATATATATATATATATATATATATATATATATATATAATAATATAATATATAATATAATAACTCTTTACTATATAACATATATATATATATATATATATATTTATATATATATATATATATATATATATATATATATATATATATATATATATATATATATATATATATATATATATATATATATATATATATATATATATATTTCTTTGTATTCAACAGAGTTTCAGGTTCAAAAAAACTATTTTCAGATTTTACGAAACAATGGCTAGTAAAAAAATTTTGAGTACTAATGATATAATATTTGAATTAGACTCAGATGCAGATATTATAGAGAGAGATGATTTAGACTCTGTTTGTGATGAAATTGAAGATCATCTTGAAATTGAATCCATATATGATGAAGAGCTGCATGAAGAGTACCAACCATCGCTTGAAGAGGAGGTAGAGACAGAGGTTGAAATTCCAGTTATGGAGGCGTCTACATCTGACCAACCAGCAGCTGCAGCACCGAGTAAGAAGAAGAGGTTTACATCTGAGGATCTAAACCCTGAAGACGCTATCCATAAACTGGATTGTAGAAACTATAAAGCAAAGAACGATCATATCTGGAATCCCAAAAAACCGGTTGTAGGAGAAAGAAGAAGTTTACAGTTGACTTCTGTCCAACATTCCTCTAAACCTTCTCCTCTTGCTGAAAAGTTTAATTCCTATTTAGAATTATTCGGGCTCTTTTTTGATGATTCGTTTGTCTCGAAAATTGTTATGTACACTAACAAGTACATGGAGAATTTGCAGCAAAAATATAAAACTAAAAATGCAACAATAGCAAAAACAACAGTTGTAGAGATGAAAGCACTTATAGGAGTACTAATTTTCAGTGGTGTGAAGAAAGATAATCACGTCACTACTGGAGAAATGTGGAACGTACGGTATGGCTGTGGGATTTACGGAACAGCAATGACCGAGAGAAGATTTTGTTTTTTGCTTCGGTCACTCCGATTTGATGACCTCGATACTAGAGCTGAAAGAAGAGAGAATGATAAATTTGCTCCAATACGGGAGCTTTGGAACGACTTTGTTAACAAATGCAAAGATAACTACAGCCCAGGAAAATATATCACTGTCGATGAACAGTTATTAGGGTTTCGAGGAAGGTGTCCCTTCAAGCAGTATATAGCCAACAAACCCGCAAAATATGGAGTGAAAATACTGATGGCTTGCGACGCAAAAACACATTATATGGTCAACGCTCTCCCGTATCTTGGAAAGCACACGATTTTCTTTTACACATACTTTATTATATATATATATATATATATATATATATATATATATATATATATATATATATATATATATATATATATATATATATATATATATATATATATATATATATATATATATATATATATATATATATAATTCTGGTAAGAATTTTTGAAAATGAGGCCTGAAGATGGTATGCAAGAGTTTTTCCTTCGCACCACGACCATACGAGGGAAAGTCTAACTGTGTGGGGTCCGTATGCACCCCACATTACCTTTTAGCGTCAGAAATAAAACCTAAAAGCACAAATTTACAAGGGCCATTTTCAATTTCAGATTACGATGTGAATGGCTAGCCCTTTGGTAATGTAGGCTTGAGTTTATTTTGGGACATGATTAATCTACAAAATGCAAAAGAAAAAACGTTTATATTAGGTATAGGGTATTTTTGGCAAATTTTTTTTTAGACATGGTGAATTTTGAACACCTTTTTTTTGTAATGAACATAAAATATTTATCTTAGTTCCATTTTCAAAACAAAAACAAGTTAAATTTACTCTAGATGGATTGAAAAATAAAACTAATGAATAAATTCAACAAAAATTTTAATTTTCCTTGACTAAAAACGCAATTAATCAGTGGGGTCCGAGCGGACCCCACGTTACCTTTGGTGTCATGAAAAAGCCACGTTACCTATTAAGGGTTAATAAAAAATTTTAACTTTTAAATTTACTTTTAATAAACCCTTATAAACGCCATCTGGCAAACATATAAATTTCATTTTTATATTTCGTCAAGATTTAGGGGGGGGGGGCAAGTGCTTCCCTGCACACGCTCATATATATATATATATATATATATATATATATATATATATATATATATATATATATATATATATATATATATATATATATATATATATATATATATATATATATATATATATATATATATATATATATAATCAGGCGCGGTTTTACAGAGGAGCACAGGGGGCCGGGCCTCCTCTAAAAAAAAAAAAAGGAACTAATGTAAGAAAATAATTCAAATTACTATTTATTACTATTAAAATAATGTTTAAAATGTTATACAATGACGCTAATTTTACATAAAAATCATTTATTTTCTTCCGAAACATTATTTTTCATAAGGATCATTGACTGGAGAATTTCGATTTGTGCCTCCAAGAAAGCATAATTATAATGCTTTCAAAACACTGGTTGTCATGGCAACGTGAAAGAAACCTTGTATTCTTATTTTGTCTATTTTGAGGATTTTACCACAAGGCCTCCTCTCGAAAACGTCATAAAATGACTCCTCCCAAAATTGGCAACACTTCTCATAAATAGAGTTGCCAGTTTGCAATAAATATGTTAAGAATTAAAATTCAATTTTATAGCAGTTAAAGCTTAATAGAAATTATTTAATAATATATATATATATATATATATATATATATATATATATATATATATATATATATATATATATATATATATATATATATATATATATATATATATATATATATTTCTCTTCTTTGAACAAAACTCAATAGTTTAGATATATATATATATATATATATATATATATATATATATAGAGAGAAGAAGAGAGAGAGAGAGAGAGAGAATCGAGTACTGTCAACCATTATAAGAAAAACCTTTATGAAATAATTGATAATATCATCATTCAGGTGAGGGCAAGATTCTCAAATTTATCGGCCATAAATTCCTACAGTTAGGGAATCCCACAAAATTCTCTAGCTTCCAAAACAAGTTTCCTGAAGAAGCCTTAGATTTTTTAATGGCCACATATGGTATCTTTGACAGATCATTTTTACGTAATGAATTAACCGTGATTTATAACCAAACAAATGCTAATCTCTTTCGGAACAAGGACATTCAAACTATTTTAAAAACCATCGTAGAATGATTCACAAGATGGGTTTCTGAATCTTATAGACTTTTTAGTCTGATCGCCACAATTCCAGCAACAACGGCATCTGTTGAAAGGAGTTTTCTTTCCTAAATCGTATAAAGATATCCCTCCGAAGCACGATGAGTCAGGGCAGACTGTCAAATTTGGCCTTACTTTCCATAGAAACAGAACTTTTAATTAAGTTATCAAATCATCCATCCTGGTATGAAAAATATTATAAATAAGTTCGCAGAAGAAAAGGAAAGAGGAATTGATCTTTTCAAGTAGCTATAGTTGGTGAGTACTTTACATACATTTGTATCCCATTTTCATATATATATATATATATATATATATATATATATATATATATATATATATATATAAATATAAAAATAAATAACTTCAACGCTTAAAAATCTAAATATATATAACATTTTAATTATTTTGAAGTGCCTCCCCAAGTTTCCGGTTCACGACCGCTACTGATATATATATATATATATATATATATATATATATATATATATATATATATATATATATATATATATATATATATATATATATATATAGTATATATATATATATATATATATATATATATATATATATATATATATATATATATATATATAAGACTTATCGATTTTAATTTAAATAGCTATTTTAAAAACCTTGCAATAAGATTGTTTTTAAAAACAAAGCTAGGCACTGTTTTATTTCTTTATTAATGATTTCTATCTATTTCTAATACACAAATTATTTCAATTCAATATTATTCAAGAGTAAAATGTTTAAACTTTAACGATCAATTTATTATTTAAATCTGACTCCATTTCTATTATCATTTTGTGCCATCGACAGAGCTATCGCCTGTTATTGT
>JABUQX010123314.1:0-29118 GCA_015478945.1 Trachelipus rathkii
CGGTACTTCGTTCCATTGTGCAGCACCTCGAAGGCTGGGTGTTTAACCGTTTCGCATTTATTTCTTGCAACCTTTCGCGAATTTCATTGCCCTTCAATATATATATATATATATATATATATATATATATATATATATGGTATTATTCTATATTGAATCAGTTCATATTTTCTGAAAAATTTTCCTAAGTTCAAAAAAATTTATAAGTTCAGAAAGTTAGAAGTTAAGTTAAGTTTTTAAAGAAAATTCTTTAGTGGCAAGCTTCTAGCAATTCAGAAGCTTGCCACTAAAACTTTCTTTTTCTTCTTTTCTGAACTTAGAAACACGAACAGAAAAGCCCTCAAAAAGCGAACTGTTAAATATATTTCCCACACATATATATATATATATATATATATATATATATATATATATATATATATATATATATATATTTATATATATATATATATATATATATATATATATATATATATATATATATGTGTGTGTGTGTGTGTGTGTGTGTGTTTGTTAAGTATACGGTGTATTTATAAATAAGAATTCCCTTTTGGTTGGTTAGTAGTACCTACCAAAAACTATTTCAATTTGGATAAGATTCCAATATTTAAAAACAATTTTTGTCACACTTGGTTCCGTAATAAAGAGAGCAGACTTATAGTTTTAATTTACCTTTGAGGCGATTTGACCCGCAATGTGATATATCTTTTATATTAATTTGTCGTTTATTGTTGACTTGAGGTACGTATAAACTTTAAATATAACAGTAGCGACGTGAAAAAAACTTAAGATGCAGAATTTAGATGCTACTGCTCCTCCTTGTTTATAATTCTCTTTATTGGATTTACTACGATTGGCAAAAGATGGAAGAAATAGCGAGATGGTTTCTCTTGGCTACAGGTGTTATTTCTGCAAGTTGGAAAATAAGGGCTTTGCTTTTCCATATAGCTAATCAGAGGTTCAAGGGTTTTTAAAACGATGGACCTGGCAAAAAGAAATAGGCAAACAATTTTAGCGTCCTGATGTAAGGTTGATCCAAAGATAAGCATAATCCCATAGAGAGATTTGCTTTACGTCACACTGTGCAAAGGTAATTTCACTGGCTGAACCGTGTTGCTGAACCAACAAGGAAAATGCGTGCTATCAGGGTTACCAGATGGGTTAGAGTACTTTCAGCCACAGATTAGGTAAAATTTAGCCAAAAAATTAGCCATATATTTATATATATATATATATATATATATATATATATATATATATATATATATATATATATATATATATATATATATATATATATTTAACTATCCCCTTTATATATATATAAATATAAACAAAAATATCTATATATATATATATATATATATATATATATATTTAATATTATTATTATTATTATTATTATTATTATTATTATTATTATTATTATTATTATTATTATTATTATTATTATTATTATTATTATTATTATTATTATTATTATTATTATTATTATTATTATTATTACTATTGTTATTGTTATTATTATTATTATTATGTTCATTATTATTATTATTATTATTATTATTATTATTATTATTATTATTATTATTATTATTATTATTATTATTATTATTATTATTATTATTATTATTATTATTATTAATTGGGCTCAATGGACGAAAACGTCCCCCTAGTATATATATATATTTCTTTGTATTAATCTTATTATGTAATCATAACTTTGTATTATTTATTGAGAATAAAGTATTTTTGATTTTTTTTGATTTGATATATATATATATATATATATATATATATATATATAATATATAAATATATATATATATATATATATATATATATATATATATATATATATATATATATATATATATTTATATATATATATATGTATATATATATATATATATATATATATATATATATATATATATATATATATAAAATATAGCAACCTATATGTATTTAGGCTTGGTTTAGAATATATATATATATATATATATATATATGTATATATATAAATATATATATATATATATATATATATATATATATATATATATATATATATATATATGTATATATATATATACTATAATTAGGCTATATATATATATATATATATATATATATATATATATATATATATATATATATATATATATATATATATATATATATATATATATATATATATATATTATTAAAAAAAAAAAAAAATAATATATATTTATGTATATATATATAGACAGTGGCGGCTCGTCCATAGGCACTGCGGAACTGCAGCCCCCCTAAAAATTTCAGAACTAAGCCACAAATACTACACATCTTATTATTTCCTTCCCTTATATATATATATATATATATATATATATATATATATATATATATATATATATATATATATATATATATATATATATATATATATATATATATATATATATATATATGGGCGTAGGCAGGGGGGCACTTGCCCCCCTAAATCTTGGCGAAATAAAAAACTGAACCTTAGATGTTTGCCAGACGACGTTTTTAAGGGTTTATTAGTAGAAAAACTGAAAAAAAGATACATCAATCGATAGATACTGAAGGAGTAATTACTAATTACTAACATATTATAAACATACATTTTTTTATAGTTTTAATGTGTTTTCGTTTTCATATTGGCTTGAAGTCAACTAGCTGTGTGCTTTTTATTCAGCTAGCTTCTTCAGACAGTATTCTCCGCTGGAACTCTCAGTATGTCGATAGCATTTGGCGGCTGATAAAGCTGCTAAATATATATATATATATATATATATATATATATATATATATATATATATATATATATATATATATATATATATATATATATATATATATATATATATATATATATATATATATATATATATATATATATATATATCACTCGACCTTTCCATCCCCTATATAAAAACATACCTACATACCGTATCATGTATATATATATATATATATATATATATATATATATATATATATATATATATATATATATATATATATATATATTATATATATATATATATATATATATATATATATATATATATATATATATATTTTTTAGCAAAAAACTAGGTAAAGTTGGGGGTGATGGGCTAAATCAGGATACGAATAATAGCAATGGTAACTGTAATAGTGGTGATATAAATAAAACTAGTGTTGTTACAGGTTCAAATAATGATGTTAGCAATAAAAATAACAGCATTTCGAATATCAAATGCTTTTACACAAATGCTCATAGCCTTAGAAATAAAAAAGATGAACTGATTAGTTATACCATAAATGAGAATCTAGACATTATTTGCATAACTGAGGCATGGGTTAATGAAGAATTATATGGAGACTCCTTTCAGGAATATGAAATAGACGGATATTCACTTTATTTATACCAGTGTAGAGGAAAGAAGGGTGGGGGTGTGGCGCTTTATATTAAAAGCAATATTCAATCTGTATTAATGACTGACTTTAAAACTAATCATGATATTGAATCAGTATGGGTAGATATCCTTATGTTTAATAAATCATATAGAATAGGGGCATTTTATAGACCTCCTGGCCAGAGTCAAGAATTAGATGCGGAAATTGTGAAAGAAATTGAGACAGCATGCCACAGTAAAGAAAAAGGTATAGTCATAATGGGTGATTTTAATTTCTGGCATTCAATGGGATTCCTTGTCTAATACGGACCATAGTAGTTCAGTATTTATAAATTGTATACTAGATAACTTTTTCGATGCACTATTAGACTTAATATTAACTAACGATGAAAGTATGGTTGATAAGATTAGAGTTGAAGAGAATTTAGGACTTAGTGACCATAATATAATTAGATTTAATATGAATGTGATATCTGGGCCCAAATTGCAAGTTAATAAGGAACAAATCCTAGATTTCCGAAATGGCGATTTTACCAAATTACGAGACATGCTTAGTATAACTGACTGGGATAAAGAGTTTAAAAACCAAAACTGTTTTATCATGTGGGAACATTTTAAGCAAGTTTTAATGAATATTCAGTCAGTATGTTTTAAAAATAAACCCATTAGGGTGGCGAAGAGAAAACCTGTTTGGTGGAATAGAGATAAGAGAGAAAATCAATGAAAAGCATAGATGTTTTAAAATATTCAAGGGTAGTAATAGGGAAGATGATTTAGAAAATTATAGGAAAATAGAAATGAACTTAACCAGTCAATAAGAAAGGCAAAGAGAGAGGCAGAAATTAATTTAGCAAGGAATAGTAATAAGGACCTGAAGAAGTTTTTAGCTTTTATAAATTTAAAAGTAAGAATAGGACAATAGGTCCAATTAAAATTGATGAAAATTTAGTAAGTTCAGATAAGGAGTTGGTCAACATTTTCAATGCTTATTTTGCTTCAGTGTTTACTGAGGAAAGATTAGATAATAGTTTGGAGACTAATAGTTCTTGTATGCATGTAACAAATAGACTTACAAAATTTGAATTTGACGTAAAAGATATTAAACGTTTACTAGACCATATTGATCCAAGTAAAGCTGCAGGCCCTGATGGTATACATGGTAGAATTTTGAAAGAGGGTAGTGCCAGCATTGCAAAGGCACTGTATTTGATTTTTAAGCGATCTATAACATTTGGTGAGGTACCAGATGACTGGAAAATAGCATATGTTGTGCCTATTTATAAGAAAGGTAGTAAGAAAGATTTGGGTAATTATAGGCCAGTTAGCTTAACATCTCTGGTTATAAAGGTTCTGGAAAAGTTACTGAAAGGTCATATAGAGAAATATTTAGAAGATAACAAGGTATTGTATGACTCCCAGCACGGTTTCAGAAAGGGTAGGTCATGTCAGACAAACCTTTTAGAATTTATGGAATACATTACTGACTGCATTGACCGAGGAGATCCAGTTGATATTGTATATTTAGACTTTAGCAAAGCTTTTGATAAGGTTCCCCACATAAGGCTGATGAAGAGGTTATTGCAATGTGGTATAGGTGGAGTGGTACATGGTTGGATTAAAGAGTGGTTGCAAAATAGAAAACAGTGTGTACAACTAAATGGCAATAAATCATCATGGGAAATAGTGAAGAGTGGTGTCCCACAGGGTTTAGTGCTGGGGCCACTATTGTTCCTCATATATATAAATGATTTAGACCAGGGACTTAAATGCAAGGTTTCTAAATTTGCAGATGATACTAAAGTGGCCACCTCAGTTAGGAATAGTGAAGGATGCATAAAGATTCAAAATGATCTTCTTGGGTGGGCAGATAAGTGGCAAATGAATTTTAATAGTAAAAAGTGTAAGGTTCTTCACCTAGGTTACTCAAACAAAAGTTTTAACTACGATATGAATGGGGATTGGCTTGAGTCTGTGGACCAAGAAAAAGATTTAGGTGTGATTATAAGCAGTAATTTGAAAGTAGCTAATCAGTGTTTGGAAGCTAGAAATAAAGCCAATAAGATGCTGGGCATAATAAATCGCAATGTTGTTTACAAGAGCAAGGAAGTTATAAGTAAACTGTATAATAGCTATGTTAGGCCAGTAATAGAGTATTGTGCACAAGTTTGGGCCCTTATTTAAAGAAAGACTTAGATATGCTAGAGAGAGTGCAACGTAGGGCAACAAGGATGATTTCTGGGTTTGAGGGTAAGAGCTATGAGGAGAGGCTGAAGGAGTTAGGAATGTTTTCTGTAGAAAGGCGATTTCTCAGAGGGGACATGATACAAGTCTACAAAATATTTACATCTACTGATAATATGGAGACCAACAAATTTTTCATAGTAGAGCATGGACAGGTGACCAGGGGGCATAATAAGAAAATTAAGAAGAAAGCATGCCATCTTGATATAAGAAAGCATGCATTCAGTAATAGGGTTGTTAAATTTTGGAATAGTCTGCCAGAGGAGGTTGTTGAGTGTGACTCGATTGCAACATTTAAGAAAGGGTTGGATAGGTATATGGATGGGTTGGGTATCATATAATATATTTAGACAAAGCCAAATTGGCGGGTTTTTAGTTACAGTAGTTATTAATGTTAGTCTGCATGCGTGACCATAACTTAGTTATTAATGCATGTGGATGGTTTGGGTATCATATATATATCATTAGTTTTGACTAAGCCAAATTGGCTAAGCATGTGGATGGTTTGGGTATCATATATATCATTAGTTTTGACTAAGCCAAATTGGTGGATTTGTAGTTACAGTAATTTGACAAGCCCTAGGGTGCTTTGTGGATTTGCATGAGCATGTTTGGTTAGTGGGTTGACTGGGACAGTCTCGACAGGCCCGTGTGGCTTCTTACTGTCTCTATATTCTTAATGTCTTAATGTCTAAACATACCTTATATAATTTTTGTCGAACAATTTATTCCATAGAAAATATATTAAAAAAATATTTAGTGTCAAAACAGCTATATACCGTATATTTTTACTTATGTAATCCGAGCGAGATGTGTCACCGTGATCGTAGCTTAATAAAGGTAAGCTGGAACAAAAAGTGAATTTGTTCTTGCCTGATATTTTTCTTGCAACGACTCCTTCCATCTCTTCCTTGGTCTTCCTCTGAGTCTTCTTCCATCCGGCATCCACTCCCATCGTTTCTTCGCCAGCCTGTCTTCCTGCATCCTTTCCAAATGTCCCCACCATCTGATTCTTGCGACATCTATCCTCCTCAACATAGGTGTCACTCCGACTTCCCTTCTGACTCTTTCATTCCTTATTCTATCTTTCTTAGTCTTTCCAATTATTGCTCTTAAGATCTTCATCTCCGTTGCCTGTATCCTACTTTCATGCCTTTTGGTAGTACACCATGTCTCTGCACCGTATAGCAATATAGGTGCTAACACTCCTTCGTAAATACTTCTTTTCACCTCTACACCCATATACTGGTCTTTCATCAAAGGATACACAGCCCTTGCCGCTCTTCCGAACTTCGTTATCCTATGCGTGATCTCTGCATCACACCCTCCGTCTTCTGTATATATTCCACCCAGGTATTTAAATTCTTTAACTTTCTTCAAGCTTTCTCCATTTACCATGATCTCCCAACCATCCTCCGCCTCTCTGCTCACCATCATCACTTCTGTTTTCTCAGTGTTCATTTGTAGTCCTTTTTCTCCAAGTTTTTCCGCGAAACATCTAGTAATTCTTTCCATTCCTTCTCTACTTTCACTCCACACCGCCAAATCATCCGCATATGCCATGATGTCTCCCTCCATTTCCCCCACCTCCTCTTTAACCTCCTCAATGACTTTATCAATATAAGCTATGAACAATAAGGGTGACAATACGCTTCCCTGTTTCACCCCTTTATATATCAAACCATTTTCGTTTTTTTACCTTCTCACATCGCCTTTTCCTCTTTAACAATTTTTTACATTTAAAGTACAATATTGCATATAAAATTTAGTCGTTGATGACGCAATAACTTGTTGCCAGTTTTTTAAGCTATGTCATAATGAGTTGACAAACATTGTTTTGATTGTTTCATTTTTTTATGTTAAACACACACAATAAAAGAGCTTTATAAATATATAAATGAATGTTACATTGACCTAATATTGTAGCAGTTCTTAATGGAAATTTTAATACAGTTTTTAACTCGTCAACAACTTTAGTATATTTTAACGGTTTATAATGACGTAACGGTCATTTATTTGGCAATATTGCATTTCGCCTTATTATTATAACTACTATTGTTTTTATTGATTACATTGATTTTATCTATCAATTATTACTTATTCCAACATTATAACTTGATTCTTATTAATATAAATACCATTGTGTGTATTCATCCTTAGTCGCTACAGTAGAGCGTCGGATGTAGGTTCGATCCCGCGTCGGGCCCCAGGTAATGTTATTAACGCCTTAATAATTTTTATATTGAATAATTATTATTATTATTACTGGTATTAATATTGGTTGTATTATTATTAATATAATATATTTAACAAATTACTTAATACACTATGACTGTTATTGCTACAATTTAATCGTAAGAATTTTTTATTTTCCAATCACTACTGAGACACTAAAGCTGCGTTTCCAGAAGCCCGGGCGGGCACACAGGCATCGTTTCCAGAGCCCGTTTGCGCACTTCTACGTCACAGTCAGGCGCCCGTTGTTAAATCCTCGATTTCGGGAATTAATAAACGGGCGGGCTGCGTGGAAGAATACTTTGTTTACAAACAAATCTTTTTACAAAACATGTGTCGGAAATGGCTTGCCAAAATTTTTTAATATTTTAGTTAACTTTTATATTAAGGATACCAAATATATCGTATCATTTCATAAAATAGATACATATAAGTATAAGAGTATTGTTTACAATTGTCAGCTGATCCGACGGGCGTGCTCGGCCGTTTCCAGGTACTCAAATTTCCTGTTCTCTGATTGGTTAATGTAATTTTTTTTCAATTCGAAGCGTTTCCGAGTCGATTTTGCACACGGGCTGCACTAATAACAATAATTGCACAGTTCAGGCACATGCCATTTTTTTCCAAATAGCGTACAGTTTATTTCAATATAAGGTTTGGATACCAGCATATAAACCTGGAGAAAAAATGTAACATAAATAAGAGCGATTCATCAATTTTAATTTTTTTAATTATATTTGTGTAATTAAGATGTGTCGACAATATATTTATTATACAAGGCACACATTATTTACAAAGTTGAGAACATCCCATAATTTTTTTTATTTAAGGTACACTTTATTTTAACTTTTTTTTTGGATCCAAATTTACAGAAAAAAATCCGAATACTAAATTAAACTAGAAAGAACTTTTAAAAAAATACTATAAAAACTTAATATATTTCCTCTATTATTTTTATGAAATTTTGATAAAGTTATAAATATATTTGCATAATTCGGAATTGCAATATATTAAATGAGAGACACAATAATTGCACATTTCAGGTACATGCTATTTTTTTTCCAAATAGCGTACACTTTATTTCAATATAAGGTTTGGATACCAGCATATAAACCTGGAGAAAAAATGTAACATAAATAAGAGCGATTCATCAATTTTAATTTGTTTTTAATTATATTTGTGTAATTAATATGTGTCGACAATATATTTATTATACAAGGCTTAAAACCAAAATAGTTCATAAACTCCCTTTCCTTTCAACCCAATAATTAATTATCTTATCACTCCTTCCATGTATATATTAAATAGCAATGGAAACGTAATACAACCTTGTCTCACTCCACTTTCAACATACATACTTTTATACCTAAAAGAATATATTTTTTTAAAAGGTAATTAAAATAAAATTTCGAACTTTAAAAATTTAATTTAATAATAATAATTATAAGACGGATCCTTCCCCAAAAATGGCACGGAGAAGATAGAAAAGACACCAAAGGAGAGATAAGCAAGCACAGCTACTAATATAAGACGGCGCTGTATCGATCCAGAAAAATGAAACCAAAAGAATAGAAAAAGAAGTGGAAGAATTCATAGAAAGAAATCAACCAAATGAAAATACAGAAGAATGGCAACCTAATTACAAGAATGAATTTCTGATGAAATGTTTTTATATTGGTGAGCTTTTTCCGGAGAAAAAGAAAAGAAAAATGAACTAGTAAAATATTTAATGGAAAGAAAAAGAGATCAGTGCAAACGACTATATGGAATATGCCTTTAGAAAAATAAATAAACACAAAGGAAATGATAAAACAAAAACAACATTTTAAACTTTGTCAAATCTAGAAACACCAAACTAAAACAAGAAAAAGACCTCATGCCAGACAAGGAAGATCTTGAAGAGAAAAGGAAAAAACCTGCTGTAAAAGCAGAACAAATGGCATTGACAGTAGATATAGTTGAAAAAATTAAGCATAATACAAAAAGAAAAGCTATATAAAAGGAAAAACACTCATGAAAGACAAGAAATAAATAAAGGAGATTGCGAACCGGAAATGGTAAAGGAACGCAAGAACACTTTAGACTGTCCAGTAGAAGAAATGACTACATGGTCTAAGGAAGTTGAGGACACGATAGAATTAGTCATAGAAGAAGCAAGAGAAGAAATTCCAGTGAAAGAGGAGGCAGGAAGTGAATATAATGTAGATAATGAAGATGAATACGTGGAATGAAACATACATTCAGAAAACGAGAGTATCGAAATCGAAAATGAAATGAATAATGAAAATGAGAGAGAAACAGTACAAAATATAAATATAGAGGACGAAGAGATGCTCAGAAAAATAGCTAACTATCGAGATGAGGATATAGTAAATCGAATGGAGAAAAGAACTAGAATTCAGAAAAACAACTGGTTCCCAATGAATATATGTTGGTATGGCAAACCGAATAATGCCGAGAATTATTCCCCCAGATGTGCCATCATCGAAATTAACAGACTAAGCCGCTTCCTACGCAGCCTATGTACGTGGGATGTCATGCTGGACATGACCTTAGCTGATTGCGGCACGAGGCTTCTAAGATCTCAGTGTATGGCAACACACATATTACCCCTCCTTAGCAGGACACTCGCCGCATGTGATATCGCGGTGCAGCAGGAACCCTGATGTACTAGGCTATGAATTGTCGAACTAGACTGGGTTATCGTTTAAGCGTTTGGGTCGTAAACCAGCGAAGTGTTAATGGAGCCGCGTCGTACACGATGAAACGCGATGCGCACCACCATACTGCCGAAATATTATTCGTAGTCAGGGAGAGCATAGAACGAAGCAGAGTGGCGATTGGGCTAAACTTACCCTGGTCGGTACTCGGTGTATTTTTTCGTGTACCCAGGAATTCGATTCTGACCAACTAATATGTCAAAGGCAAAAGTGGGATCAGCGCAGATGAGATCACGCATCGTTTACAGACGCTCATTATGTACTATTGGAGCATGGGTTCTACTTCGTGTGTAGGGCTCGGCTCCCAGGGAGGAGCGAAACGTCCGCGCGTTTCTAGATTCGTCTTCGATGTTACACGGAGTGGATTTTTCTCCAGAACAACGTAGGTTGTTGTTATTTTCTTCCTTGTATATCAATGCTAAGCCGCAGTTCCAGAGGATTCTGAATGAGGAGTTCTGTATCTCAAATTCGATACCTCAAAAGATTCAAAGTTATTTGAAGAAGAGCCAAGTAATTAATAGTGGGAAGGTTGCATCTTCTTCGGGGAAGACGTCTAATTTCAATAATGCAATTCCTGTTTATACAGCTCAACACGAAAGGAACCAAGTTACACCTTCTTTTCACCAGTCTCATAGGGTGAAAACTCAACCTAATAATGCTGCTTATTCTTTTTCTAAACCTCAGTCTCCGACTCCGAGACGTCAAGACACACGAAGTAATGTATTTTGCAAAACGTGTGAAAGGGTAGGTCACCATACGTCCCAATGTATTTACGGACCTTTTTGCTCTCTCTGTTTCCAAAAACATATGCGTGGCTCGCAGAGGAGATGCCAAAACACAGTTTGGAATCCTCATTCTTCACAAAGTTTAAATAGAATTAAGGTAATCACGCCTTCTGAACTAGAGAAATATTCTCAAGGTAGGAATAATGTTCGTTCCAATTCTTCATTTTCTAAGGGTTCTAAACAAGGTTTTACACAAGGTCAGAGCGGCCGTAATCATCATATCACAAATATAATTTTGTCAGGTTATTTTTGTCAAAATATGCATCATAAAGGTTTAATAAAATGTAATACTAAATGGTCCAACAGATAGGCAGGTATTTTTCGGGTAGAAAATTCTCCACAAACTCCCGAAGATTAGGATAAGTTAAGTATCAGTCTCCGATTTTCGTTCAAATTAATGAAGGTCATCACGTGATGCTCAGGTCAACCTGCTTGGACCCAAATCACTCTCATACTCAAATGTAAGTAGTATAAATGTCAATTATGGAGTCGCGTGAAGGTTGAATTGATGTCACGATAAAAAGTGTTCGAATTTTTTTGCAGTTTAAGGAATCAATCCGAATAACCGTACTATGAAATACGCGCCTATGCGCCCAACTAATGTTTATGATAATTCCGCGTACCGCCCAGCGAAACAATCGCATGAGAGGTCTCTTTTTACGAAGGAAATTTTTAAAAAGGGTTACGGATCTGGCACCGCTCAAGATCGCCGGTAATGCCCCATTGAGGTTGGACATTTAGTTTCAAATAGGTTAAAAAACCTTCGCTTGTCCAACGAACGTAATTTCGAGTGGGAGAAAATCCTTTAAATAGAATAAAAGCTATTTCTTTAAGGTGTGTTTAACATGTCCCTGAATATGAGTTTATTAAAGAAATTTTCAGGGTATCCTATCGATAGTGGTTCTTCTGTCAGTCTTATTAGAGAGGGGTTAGTAAAGAGGATACAAGAAATTTATCCGGTAAAATTAAATGGGACTAACATAGTTCTTAAGTCTATATCGGGGAAATGCTTGATACTAATTTAAGGACGTAATAAAACTTCAAGATGCTTCTAATATATATTGTGTTATTAATGTTTTCTTTCGTCATTGTTAATGCAACTAAATGTTGTTTTATGGTTCTTATGTTAAGGGTTCTTGTGTTATTATTTTTCTTAGCTGTTCTTATTGCGTTTGAGGATTTATCGAGGTTGACATGAGTGTGTATATATTAAGAAAGGATTAATAGTTTTACGTTAATATCCGTTAGCCACGGTTATGGGATCTAGAACTTGAATTAGTGTGCATCAGATACCATCAGCTGTGTCGAGTTACTCTGAGTGATAGCCGGCTGATATAAACAGGCTCTTCAAAGGAAAATTTCGGTGGGTCCGAAGATACCGAATCTGGTCTAGCTCATATTTGTCCGGCTTTGTCAAATCTAACCGCACCATTATTCATCTGAAAGTACACGCTCGTTCCATCATGAAGGTCCGTATACTTCAGGACGATATGAAGGATTTATGAACTTCGTAAGCTATTGCCTGAGAGCTACAGGTGTAGAATTTGAATAGGCGGCCGGTTCATTGTCTCTGCCTGAATACATTTTTATGCTGGCTGGGGATTGGCTCACAGATAACAAAAGGCCGTGGACTGAATAGGCATCCGGTAGAGGAGAGGCTATATATGTTTCTGGAGAAATTGCATTGTCTGTCACAATATTATGGTGTTATGATAACAGGTCGCGTTGCATAAGTTGCACGATGGCACTTATCGTTAGAACTAAAGTGTAACTCCAATATATCAGGCCTGCGCCGTTGACGCCGACTCAGGTAGGTTGGTATTGTCTTGATAGTAATAATTCGCCGTGTGTCTGCATTGGGTCGAGTGCTAATGGTGTTTGGTCTCTTTCTTCTGTTGTTCTGTAGTTGAGTGCAAATCGGAATAGTTAAATAGGTCGGGTAGAGGTGGCTACGGCTGCCGAGAGGTCTTTCGGATTCAGGCAATACTGCTCCGTGAAGTGTCAAGGATGCATCCATTACTGTGTATGTCGATACTAGTCTAGTGAAGAAGAGAGGGTGATCCGCATTGATGGAGATGTTGGCACGAGACAGCTAGTGCGCACGCAAATGGAACAGTAGATTTGTGAGTAATTCATACTCTTGTATATCGGCAACATGAAAGTAAGACGAGTACGAGGCTGGTCTGCTATGAATGGGACTAGAGCTAGATGTACTTGTGGTGTCGCGTAAGATGAGTGGTATAAAGCTGAGCAGGCTCCCACCGAGAAATTGACGCGCCGACAGTATTATGTTCTTATACCGTGGCTAATTATATAATATGGCCTCATGCGGCTTATCAGCAAAGATGAGGCGTGTTGCACAGGCTGGAGTCCTGTCAGTAGTGAGTTGTTTTTAGCTGAAAGGGATACAGGTAGTGTACCTAGGTATTGCTGTTCTAGACGTCTCTCATCAGAGTACTCTCTCCATCTTGGCGTTACGGTTAGTTATTTTCTCGTCGGTCCCAAGAAAGATACATGCCGCGCGCCTAGGTCCGGTCGTCCTTCTGGATCGAATTAAGGTCGTCTGGTGGGTGCTGGGAGCGTTAGAATGCAGTATTAGAGTAGTGACCTTGTGGTATCCACCTAAAACTCAGCCGTGTGTCTCGGGTAACAATTTCGCCCGTACACGCTCCACAAGTTCTGAGTCCGATCGTATCTATGTCGCAAAGTGTGGGCTATTTCGTACCAGATGTTGATGGTACCTCTTTGGGATGCATCATGCGACAGTTGCGTGACCTAAGACGGGTAGATTGCGTGTGGGGTCGTGGCTGCCTGAGACAGCACGTGACCTCACGGAAGAATTATTTCGTAGCGATGTTCTCAGTCTCAACGAGGAGTATCACTCGTTTTGAACCAGTAGTAGTTTCTGTTGCGCCGAGATATGAGAGCGGGAGATTATAGGACATGCTAGATGCTGCGCATTTAGGTAGGCAACGCGTATGTTGGATGTGCTGCTTAATCACGGATTATCACCGGTTGTGTGGAGTTGAGCGGCATTCGCGTGAACTGGCAGTACCATTACGTAGGGAGTGAATCTATGGCATTCCATGTGGTGCCGTTGGTGTGACGTGGTGTACGTTTAGTGCCTTGATCTTTGTGTGTAGATATAAGATCGTGTTTTCTACAGACATTAAGTCACATTATGACAGGAAGGAATTGAGTTTTTGATGCATTAAAAAGAGCTAAATTAAAGGTGAAACTCGAAAAATGGCACAATTTCTTCAAAAGGTCACTTGTTTACCTTGGTTTCCAAATTTTTAAGTTCTAAGGGGTTGTCGGCGGATCCGACCAAAATTAATGACATTAAAAGTCTTTCATTGCCGACAGACGTCACGTCTGCGCGTTCTTTCATAGGTTTCGTATCTTTTTTATCGTTCCATGGTTCCTAATTTTAGTGTCTTAGCACAGCCAATAACGTCTTTGTTTCGTAAGGGTGTACCGTTCTCTTGGGGGCAAGAGCAGCAACGAGCGTTTGATACGCTGAGACAAAAGTTAATTATCCGATCCTTACATAAAGTTTCCTGATGTTCCACGTAAAAAGATTTCATTGTTTCAACAGATGCTAGTAGCCATCGGGCCTTGGAGCTCGTATTGTGCTCAAAAGGATGATAATGTGAAATCTCGAGTTCGTCGGCCAATTGTCTTATTGCGCTTCTTCGGCACCGTCTCGAGTCTAAGTCGGTAAAGATATTTACACGGCAACGAATGCTTCGACAGCTGTAGAAGCCTTGGCAATCCAACTTTGGGCATTAACAAGGTTTCGTTTGAAGATGCTTCAGCATATTGGATATAAATAGCGTATTCTATACTGTGCACGCAAGCTCGTTAGTGGTGTCAGTATATTTAAGAATAAAAGATCGTGGCCCACAACTAAGAGTTGGCAGCGTTTGGCTATTAAGGTTGAACGCTTTGAAGCCTGAGACTTTCTATGGAGTGTAGGGTATCGAAGGAAAAAAGAATTGTTGGCATGCCGTTGTCGCTGATTTTTTGTCAGAAATCCTCGCTGGCTAATCGCCTCCAGGTTCCTTTTTATTTCAACGTATCGTGTTATGTACCAAACACTCAGTTATATAATTTAACTCGATGTTATTAAGGCAGAACAGGAGAAGTGTCCTAGATTGATTCCGATATTAAATTTTGTTAAAGAGAATGGTGGTGGGTTCACAAGTTTTCCGGCATGCGTATGTTAAGGGTATATTGTATTATGTAACTAATGAGCAAAAGTATCTCATAGAGATACCAGATTCTTTAATATATACTGTGTTAAATATTGGTCATTGTTCCTTGGGATCATACAAAATGTGAAGTTTTGTAGAGAAGTAAAAATATTAAAAGAGAAGATCCTCAAAGTGTATGTGGTCCTTGTAGATAGAACTATCCGAAAACGAAAGTTTTGTAAAGATTGTTCTTCATGTTTGAAAGTAAAGGGGAATATCCCACATAGGGCTCCTATTTTTAAGTACCCACTTGCTTATGCACCGTTTTCACGTGTACATACTGATATTATCGGCCCATTGCCGACTTGTAAAGTTTCTGGTGCTAAATATATTTTATTATTTAAGGATTCGTTAACGAGGTATGTTGAGATTTGTGGTATTCCTTCTAGGAGTGGCGTACACATCGCCAATGCGTTATTACATCGCGTTATAGTAAGACATAGCTGTCCCAGTATTTTAGTATCTGATTGGGGTGGTGAGTATATATCTGACTTTTTTAAGCAACTTTGTAAGTTGTGGAAAATCCGTAAGGTAGAAATAAGCGTGAGAAGTCCAATAGCTAAGTCTCGTGGAGCACTGTGAAAAAGAACAAACCTCATGAAATTAACCCTGGCACTACATAAACGGAAAAGGGGGACGATTGGTCCAATTATTTACCATTTGTACAGTTATGCTTAAATAGCACCTTCAATGAATCTATAGGGGAAAGTGCGCACTATGTACTTCATGGCTACAATAAGCGCCTACCTTATGATGTAGATAACTACGTATCTCCTTTTGTAAATTTGGAAGAAGATTTTCGTCCAACACACGATCAGCTAATAGATTTAAGTGTGAGAACTAATTTGATAAGAGAGATAGCAAAAGAGAATTTGGAGTTGGAAACTCAAAAGTTTGTGTCTAGGCAACACGGTAAAGCTTTGGAAAGAGATATTAAGGTGGGTAGTCGTGTCTATATTTTAGCGGTTAAACCACCTAAAATACCGGTTAAATTGTTCAAGAGATGGCAGGGTCCTTATAGGGTTGTTGGGGTCCTGGGTAGAAATCGTTTCATACTTCAGTGTCTAGCTACTGGCAGGGAGATCGCTGTCCACAGCGACAATTTTAAAGTTGTTGCAGAACCTGTTATGGTCAAACCTACGTCAGAAAAAGTAAGTAAATCTTCTAGTTATTATAATAAGAGTCTTAAGAAAATACATTTCGATTGTCAAAATGAAAATGTGAAGAATACATCAACAGATGAAGTTGATGAGGAGGAAAATGTTTGTATTCCGCATAAATTCGCGAGTAATTTTAATAATCCACCTTCGGTGAATAATTCTAGGTATTCTCAGTCGTCTTTTAAAGACCCTATAAGAGTACAAAATAGTCCGGTTTTTAATCCTAATCAAAATATTTCTGAAACCGTAGACGATCCTAATTTTGATTCTGAAGATTCTTTTCAGAGTTCTTTTCATGGTTTTGGTGATAGGAATAGTAGCGCTCGTGAAAGTAGTTTTGAACGTTCTAAGTCAGAATCCGATCTTTCTGATGCTAGTTATGTGCCATATCAAAGATTCGGGGGGCCTCGTGAAGGCAGTCCTAGAAATTTACGTTCCAATAAGAGGTTTCAACCCTCTCACAGTACTCCTATGCATGATCATTCTGATCGCAACTCTTCTTTTAATAATGAAGCTTCCTGTTCCTAAAGTCTGTTTCTTAAGTTCATTTTTTATTTTGGGTGTTTTTTTTTTTGCAGCAATAGTTTAAGCTGTCATCAACTATTCTCAAGCTTTGTTATTTGTTAAAAGTAACTTCATACCTTACGTTTTTTTTGAATATCAAAAGGTTGGTGTGAGCATGTTTTATGTGAAATGTTTATAATTTTTGTCAAATGAGTACATAAGAGAGGAGTGTTTTTCTTTTGTAAAATTGTTTTTATGAGTAAATAATGTGTAATATTTTTCAAATGATTTACGATATATTGTTTTTAAATAATAGAGGTAATTATTCATTACGTTAGGAAGAAAATTTATTGTCAAAAATTTTCTTATTTCAAGGGGGGAACTTTCTTTACCATAATTTTTAGGTATGGTCATGAGAGCACTTCTTTAAAACCAATGTTTATAGTTCTTGTTCAAATAGAAGACTTTTTGATATGTGAAAAATATTAAGTTCCGAAGCGAGAAATGAGGAACGAATTTTTGTGTGTAAGAAAGTATCGGGAGTAGAGCTTTGACTTCGGATGATGTAAGTCACGTTACATTCTAGTGCTGATTATTTATTTAAAAAGTGAGAGTTTAATTACCTGTGTCTTATATAACTGTGAATTATATTTTATTCAAGTGTCAGTGGATATGTTATTCTGATTTACGAAAGAATTTTGTGTAGAAATATCTATTTTGAACAATTTGTATTTTCTTATCTCTGTATGAGATTTCCTCCGCAACGAAGCTTGCATGCCATTTTGAAAAGGCTGTACCATAGTATAGGTACTATATCTCAGAAAATACATGTCTTACAATCTGCGAAAGAAGAGTAGATTATTTATTTATGTTTTCAATTTTTGATATGAACATTGATTATTTGTAGTGTCTTGATTGTTCACAAGCGAACGAAAGATTTTACTATTTACCAGGTAACGATTTTAATATATGAAAACTCTCTCACTTTAAGAACTATTTTTATGCACATAGTCTGTGATTTTGAAAAGCTCTCACTCAGCCAATATATTTATTTTATGAAGATAGGATTATTATTTTGTTAAGCATTACGAACACTATTTATATTTTTTTAAGAAGAAATCTATGATATAATTTTAAGAAGTTATTTTTTTTTTGTAAAGGAAAGGATTATATTTGTTTAAGTGAATTTCTTGATGACTAGTACAATCTGCATAGAACATTATTTACAAATGGATGAAAAAGTATAAATATATTTTAAGAATATTTATTGATTTTTATTGGATAAGGAAATTCTGATATAAGAAATATTTTATTAAGTAAAAGTTTGAAACTAGAAGTACGTCTTTAATATCCTGGAGTTATTTCTATTTTTCTTATGCCAATTTTTCTCACTTACACATATCTGAAAAATAAAAAGAGGAAAGTCAAATTATTTGCTGCAATTTTTAACGGCGAAATCTGATGCTACCATTTAGGCTATACACGTGTCAAGAATTAAAATAGCACCCTACTGGAAATTATAGGGTGAGAAATAATATATATATATATATATATCGAATATATTATATACTATATAATAATTATATATTATATATATATATATATATATATATATATATATAATATTAGTATATATATATAATATATTAATATTATATAGTTAGTAAGTATAGTTATATGAATATGTATTATATATATATATATATATATGTTATGTTATATAATATTTATAAGAAGGGTAATATATTAATATTAATATTATAGTATATATAATATATAGTATATATATATATATATTATATAATGTTATTATACATAGTACTCATATATATAATATAGGTTATTACTATATATATATATATATATAATATTTTCTATATTATTATAATATATATAGGTACGTTTAATATATATATATATGAATATTATAGTATTATATATATATATAACTTTAATATAAATAGACTATATATATCATAGTATAGATATAACTATAAATGAGCTATAATATATATAAATATAGGAGGGAGTATATAATAATATAAAGTATACTTGGTATTCGTTCAACTTGTGAATTATATATAAGAGCAGGAGGCGAGATGGAAGATGGAAAGTTGTGAGAGAGGTATGGAGGTATACGTTCCAAGGGTTGGAGGAGGGAGCGGAAGGAGGCGGTGATAAGTTGGTAAGGTGTATTTGTATATATTATGTTGTGTTATATGTAAGAGAATTAAGGAGCTAAGTTATTTGGCTGTTGTAGGGAAGGTATTATGCTGTATTTTGGTCGAAAGAGTGCGATGAGTGACTGTAGGGATTGATTGGTGAAGAACCAGGGGCGTTATAGTGAGTGGTAGGGATGTGTGAGCATCTTTAACAATTGACATGATTGAGAAAATGAGGGAGAAGAGAATAAATTATAATTTAGGTTTATGGAGAGCGAGAGCGAGCGATGAAGGTGTGGAAATATTTGTAGGAATTTAATATTACTTCTGAATATATATACGAAAACGTTTAAAAAAGTTGTTTTATGGATTTTTTTTATGGATTAATAGCGGAGTGAGACATGGTTGTGTTATGTCCCTTGGTTATTCAATGTGGTAATATGGAATGGGGGTTATGAAAGAATTCGAGTGGGGATGGCAGGAAAATGGTGTTAGAATGATGGAGAATGGAGAGGAATGGAGAGTGCCCTACCTATTGTATGCGGATGTTTATATATATATAGATGAGTTTTGAGAGGATGTGGTGGAGAGATTACTAGTAAAAAGAGAGGTCTGAAAGTAAACGTAGATAAAAGTAGGTTCATGGTTGTGAGTGAGGATAGTCCTCAAGTGTGTTTTATGTTAGATGATGGAGCAGCTGGGCAATGGCCAATTGAGAGTCAGCAGTGCGAAATCATGTTGTTGATGAGAAGGGAACGGGATGATGCAGAGTGGTAGTAAGAGTTGTGAATGGCAGGAAGGTTGCTGGTGCAATTAAATCGTTGTTGAATGTAAAGGGACTAAGTCATGAGTGGCTAGAGTCTTACATGGAGGGTAATGTTGTTACGCTGTGTTATTGGTAATGGTAGTGAGACTATGGTGCTGGAATTAAGAGGTAATAGATCTAAAGTTCAATGTGGTTAGATGGACAATCTTAGGGGCATTCTAGGTGTGAAAAGAATTAATAAAGTGAGGAATGAACGTAATTAGAGAGTTGGTGTGGTGTGAAGAAAGGGTAAATGAGAGAATAAATGTTGAATGAGGTTTGGTCTAGTGGAAAGGATGAATGATAGCGGTTGGTTAAGCGGATTATCTAGCCTAGGTTTGTTGGGAACCGACCGCTGGGAGACCGAAGAGAAGTGATTGAGTTGGTGACGAGTGGTCCTGAGGAGAGAAATGTAATTGGCAAGGCGAGAATAGAGAGCGAGAGAGGAGAGTGGCGGGTTTTCGTATGGGGGGGTTGTGGTCATGGGCCAGAGGATAACCCTTACATTGACGATTTACATAGTGAGGGTCCGTCGCCGGTCCCATGATGCTGCTAGGGTGGACTTTTCTGTCTGTGAACGAGTCTCTCACTAAGATTAATTGCAGAGGGGGCGGTAAGGCTGGGCTTTCTTTTCGCGTTTGTCATGTCTCCTACTGCATTTTTCTTTTCCCCGATGCTTGTACAGCACTTACCCTCCCAATCTTGGGCTAAGAGGAAAGGTGAAAGAAAGAAAGAGATATATATATACATTCAATAATTTTTCCATTCTGGTTATTACGCCGCATAAATATTTAAAGAATTTTTTATTTTTTAATCTTTCATGATTGCAAGAGAACATCTAAAACTAACTTCTAAATTGGTGTGAATGATTGCTTTAAGAATTTAAGATTTTTTTATCATTATCCTCTATTTTAAAAATATTATTTATTTCACTAAATTTTAGTAGGTGGGTAATCACTATTTCACTTATAAAATAACTATTTTTGCTTTTTTTTTTTTTTTGGACTTTTTTTTTGGGTAAATTTTTGAACACTAAGCATTTTTGATTAATAGCTTCCTTTAGTTTATTAAACTCTTCTTAAATTAAAGGTGATAAATTTTGAAAGTACGAAGCGATCTCCGCCATACGACTTATATAAATGTTCAAGGACCTAACCTAACTAACCCCAAAACTTCAGAGTCATGTATTTCGTTCTTCTGCGTAAGCAGCTCGCTCTCACATAAAATTTGTTTGCACCTGCCGGCATTTGAATGGGTGAGATTGAAAAACGACTCCGCGTTTCTTTTCTCGGCCAAAGGGTTGGAGATTCATTCAATGGTTAGGATCGAAGACAACGTCACGATCCACTAGACACCCATAGACACCTCGTTTGCTTGCCAAAATGAAGCTACCAATTACTTTTTATTTAGTAACATAGTTTAGTAAGTAATATACTTTTATCATCTCTTGTGTTATTAACATCAAAATTATTTCTAAACATTATTCCATTACCCTTAAGTTATTATTGATTTAATATTATAATATTTTTTATTCATAATGATTTAGAGAAACTTAATTGTGTCTTTAAGGGGAGACTTTATCCTCGGGCCCCCTACTTCTTGAATGTCAAAATCAAAATTTTCACATTTTTTTATTTTATTATCTAGATTATTAGAAAAAATTCCTCCTGAACATTCATGGTGTAATTATTTTTTTAAAATTTTAAACCGGTTTTTTAGAATACTGAAATTTATTTAGAGAGGTGTCGAACTAAGAAATTTCAATTCCAGTCAAAATTGTAATTTTATTTATAATTATAGAAAATCTATTTTTTTTTTCAATATTCTCAACCAAAACACCCCATTCTTAGGACCTTTGCTCATTCAAATAAATGGAGTCGAAGCGCGGAGCCGGAGCCGAACTGGCAGCCGGAGCCGCAGCCCGGAGCTGGTGCTGGTGCCGGTGCGGAGCAGAGGATGGTAAAATTTTATCTTATAAAACAGAAATAATATTTTATAAGATTTGAAATTTTTGCCCCTATATAACTAAACAATTTTCAAAAATAGTGCAGAACCTTAGTGGAATCCGGAGCCGGAGCCGGAGTTGAGCCGAAGCAAAAAAAATTAACGGGGCCGCAGCACTGAACCGATATGCAATTTTTTCAAATACTTTTTTGTGAAAAATTTATTGCCAGATGAAACAATTATCAATAGTGCAGAAACCTCAGTCGGATCCGGAGCCAGAAGCCGAAGTCATAACCGGATCCGGATCCTGGGTTTGAAAATATTTTTTTGCGGGAAATATTTTTTTGGTGAAAACGTTATTGCCAAAAGGCGTGCCGAACAATTTTCAAATAGTGGCAGAAAACCTTAGTCCGGATTCCGGGGGAGCGAAGCCGAATGTCTAGAGCCGATGATCCTGGATCGTCTGATCCTGGTTATGGAATTTTTTTCAGAAGAATATTTTTTTTTAGGTGTAATAATTTATTTCAGAGAATGACATGAGCTGAGCAATGGTTTCAATATAGGTGTAGAAACCATTAGTCGGATCCGGAAAGCCGAAGCCGAATGTCGTTGATCCGAGCGGATCCTGTGTATGGAATTTTATTTGGCATTCCTGGGGAATTCTTTTTTGTGTGGAAAAATTTTATCGTCAGTAAGACGTGCGTCGTAACATTAATTTTCAAATAGTGCAGAAATCCTAGTCGGAGCCGGAGCTAAGAATGAAGTCGGAGCCGGAATCCGGATACCGGATCCTGGGTATGAATTTGGCGGTTCGAATTCTTGCTTTCAGAAAAAGAATTGGTTTTGAGTGAGAAAATTTTATTTCAAGATAGACGTGCGGAACATAAATGGTTCAACATAGTCTATGAAACATAGATGGATCCGGAGCCCTGTATTCCGGAGCGCGATCCGAGCCTGATCTGGTATGAATTTTTTTCGGGAAATAGTTTTTTTGTAAAAAAATTTATTTTCAGAAGACGTGCTGAACAATTTCAAATAGTGCAGAACCTTGTTGTCGGATCCGGAGCCGAAGCCGAAGCCGAAGCCGAAGCCGAAGCCGATAGCCGAAGCCGAAGCCGGAGCCGAAGCCGAAGCCGAAGCCGAAGCTGAAGCCGGAGCCGAAGCGAAGCCGAAGCCAGCCGAAGCCGAGCCGACAGCCGGAGCCACGTCAGCCAAAGCGAAGCCGAAACCAAGTCGAAGCCGGGGGCGTCACCGACGCCGTGCCGAAGCCGAGCGAGCCGAGGAATCCGGAGATACCCCCGCCGGATCCCGGCATCGCTGATCTATCCGAAAGATATTTTTCTAGTGAAATTTAGTATCCAGAAGAAGATGCTGGAAAATTGTTCAAAATAGGAGTTAGAAGAGCATTAGTCGGGATCCGGAGCCTAAGACGTATCCGCCGGAGCCGTATCCGGAGCCAGATCCAGAGCCGGATCCTGCTTATGAATTTTTTTTCGGCGAAATAGTTTTTTTAGGTGGAAAATATTTATTGTCAGAAGACGTGCTGAAAAATTTTAACAATAGTTGTAGAAAATTAGTCGTTGATCCGGAGCCGAAGTCGATTTGTAAGAGCCGGATCTTTAGCCGGATCCTGGGTTATAATTTTTTCGAAAAATATTTTTTTTATGGGGTAAATATTTATTTGCCAGGAGACGTGACTTAACAATTTTCCAAATAGTGAAAACAAACCTTAGTCGGTCGGAGGCCAAAGGTCGCAGTGGCTCCCGGTCCGCGATCCCTGCTATGCATTTTTTTTCAAGAAATATTTTTTAATGTGAAAATTTAATGGAAGAAGATGCGCTGAACAATTTTTATAACATAGTACAGAAAACCATTAGTACGGATCCGGAGCAAAAGCCGACGTCGGGGGTCCGGGATTCGAGCATGGGACGTGGCGCTCGAGCCGGAGTATGTATTTTTTCAAAAAAATATTTTTTTTAAGGTGAAAAGGTTTAGATTGGCCAGAGGACGTGGCTGACAGGTTATCTAAATAGTGCAGAACTTTAGTCGGATCCGGATTCCTGGGTATATAATTTTTGGGAAAAATTATTGCACAAGTAAAAGGTGTCTGCTAATCAATTTACTAAATATAGTGGTAGATACATTAGTCGGTATCCTGGAGGCGAAGCCGAAGTCGGTATATTGGAGCCGGATCGCTTAGCCGGATCCATGGGTATTAGTAATTTTTTTCGAAAAAATATTTTTTTTACGTAAAAATTTATTGCCAAGGAGACGTGTGAACAATTTTTCAAATAGTGCAGACCTTAAAGAGTCGGATCAGAGGCCGAGAGCCGAATTTTTACCTTTCGTCGAAAGTAGATAGTTAAAGCCGGATCCGAATCCGGATCCCGATTCAAGGGTATGAATTTTTTCAAGAAATATTTTTTAGGTGAATAAATTTAAATATTTGACGTGATGACAATGTTCAAATAGTGTAGAAAACATTAGTCGGATCCGGAGCAGTATCCGGAGCTGGATTCGGTGAACCGGATCCTGGGTAATGAATTTTTTTAGGCTTTTCATTTTTTTGGAAAAATTTATTTTTTTTATTTTTGTTTATTTTTATTTTTTCGAAAAGTAATTTTTTAGTGGTAAAAAATTATTTTAAAGAAGTCGTGCCGAACAATTTTCAAAATAGTGCAGAACCTTAGTCGGATCCAGAGCCGAAGCGGGTGGAACGACGTCGGGAGCTAGCGGAGCCGGAGTCGATCCTGGGGTCATTGATTTTTTTTCAGGAATTAATATTTAGTGAAAAAATAAATTTGTCAGAAAGAACGTACTGAACGAATTTAGCTTTCCAAATTAAGTAATCAAAAAACGCTTAGTTCAGATCCGGAGCCGAACCGCGATGTCGGAGCCGGAGCCTGACACCGGATCCGCCTGGGTGTAATTTTTTTCAAAGAAATATTTTTTGGTGAAAAATATAGGTTTGTCAAGAAGATTTACTGTAACCAATTTTTTTACCAGAAGAACCTTAGTTGGATACAGGGAGGCCGGATCTAAGCCGGAAGTCGGAACCGGATCCTAGGTATGAAGATTTTTCAAAAAATATTTTGTTAGGTGAAAATTTTATGTGCACAGAAGACGTGCTGATAATGTTACAAATAAGGTCAGGAATCGCTGTAAGTCGGAGCCGGAAGCAGAAGCCCGAAGCGGCGAGAACCGAAGCGAAGCCGAGAAGCCGAAAGCCGAAGCCGAGCCGAAGCCGAACTTTTAGCCCCCGAGCCGAAGTCGGAGTCGGAGCCGGAGGTCGGAGCCGGGCCGGAGCCGGAGCGGAGCTGAGCCGGATCCTGTATGGAATTGTTTTTATCAGAATACTTTTAAGGAAGACAAATATATTGTCGAAGAGCGTGCTGAATAATGTTTCCAAAATAGGTAAGTTGGTTAGTCGGATCCGCGGACCGGAGTCGGAGCGGGAGCCAAGTATGAAATGTTTTTCGGAAAAAATATTTTTTAATTTTGAAGAAAATTGGTTACCGGAAGACGTGCGTGAACAATTCTTAAGATAGTGCCAGAGAACGCCTTTTAGTCTGAGCCGAGCCGGACCGGAGCCCGGACCGGGAGCCGAGGCCGAGCCGGAGCCGAGAGCCGGAGCCGGAGTTAGATTTTGGGTAAAAAAAACTTTCAAGAAATTATTTTTTAGGTGAAATAATATGTACCAAATAAGAAGAGCTGCTCATCAGATTTTGCAAATGTAGAAACCTAGGCCGGAGCCGAAGTCGGAATAAAATAAATTTTTTACGTTTGCGTGGGAATATATATACTAGTATTCATATATATTTACTATATATAGTATATATAGTATATATAGTAGTATATATATATTATTATATAATACAATTATATATGTATCATATAATATATTATATATATATATACTATTATATTCTATATATACTAATATTATATATAATATATATATATATACAGCCTAGTATATATATACATATATATTATATATATATATACTATATATATATATATATATAGTTTATAAATATATATATATATATATATATATATATATATGATCGATATGCACTAGTCTTGATAAGGCTATAGAATATAATTCATGGTCGATGGTAGGTAAAGTTGATGACGCGGGAAATACTTGTTTGTGTATAATTTGGACGAATATATAGTAGTTACTCCGTAGACAAATCGTGCATAGATGAGATCCATACGTTCATTAACCTCTCACGCGGCATAACCAGAGGTGGAAAAGCACAATTATTCAAATGCTGAATCAAGCATAAGTGAAGTTGGAGTGGCATAATGCTAAATGAAGGTGTTATGTCAACGAAGATTTTAACGCGAATTTAGAAATAGTTTTTAATAGATTCGGTCTAGTGGTATTGTTCAAATCTCTTATGGTTTGTTTAGGGTGAGTGAAAAGTGAAAATATAAATATGTTAATTTATGACCCGCCTTCCTAGAAAAGAAGGCGTCTCGGAACCATGGAGTTTCGCGTAATTTATAACCGTGCTTCGAATCCTGCTGTTTAAACTTCGGTAGCTTATTTAAGATCTGAGCCAGGAGGTGTGGTTGGAAGCGAGGCCTGCTTTGGGCTCGACCTGGCGGCATTCTGCTTGGAGGTGTTCTGGGTTAACAGGAACAACCAACAGAAGTCAAAAACGGACTGGTAGAATGTGCGAAACAACATGCGTTGTTGCGGACAGAATTGGTGCTAATAATAGAGAGAGTGCAAGAAATTAAGTTTGTGCTGTACTGGGTCGCGCTCAGGGATTCGTCGAACCGTATCGACACAGTCTGAGTGCGACTGTTTTACACAATGTATGTAGGAAAGGCTCTACCACCTAGCCGATCCACCTTCCCAGTAACAAAGAAGGCATATCAGAACAGTTTTTTCTAATCTGTCCGTGCTTCAAATCCGAGTTATCAAATGAGGGCTTTGAAACTTAGTCACCAATGATAGTAGGGTTAGCAGATCGGACAAGAGGGTGGTTTGAAACAGCCTAGCTGGGGCTCGACTTGGCAGATCTGCTATGGGTGCTCCTAGGTTACAGGATATCCAACAAAGTCAGATACGCCGAGAGGAAGTGGGAACAACATGCTTGTTGGCGACAAATTTAGCAATAATATGCGTAAGAAAAAATTCAATTCCCGCCAGGACTCGAAGCCTCGACAACGCGGTCGCCGTTAGACAAATGTCGAGAAGCTCTAACCAGCTAGTCCGATCCGCCTTGCTAGAAGAATAGAAGGCTTATCGGACACAGTTATTTCTCAATTTAGCTGCTCCGATATACCCTGCTTTGACAACTCGGTTTTCTTAATTTAAATTGGACAGGAATGGGGGGTGGTTCGAACACCTGCTGCTGGCTACCCAAGGTCATTCTGCTTGGGTGCTACCTGGGTTAGCAGGAGGAACCAACCCAAACGTCCAGAGGAACGCCGAAATGGGCACAACTATGCGCGGTTTGTGTGGGCAACAATTTGAAGTAATAAGACAAATATAATTTCACTTGCGCCAGGTACTCGAACCATCGACAAACAGCGTCGCTGTTAGACAATGTACAGAAAGCTCTGTCACTTGTCCGATCCACCTTCTCAGAGAAAGAAGTGTTAATGGAATTTTCTTATATATTGCTTCGAAATCGCATTGTTTTGAAACTCAGTACTTATTTACATGGACAAGGAGGGGGGTTGGAACACCTGCTGGGGCTAAATGGCATTCTGCTTGGGTATTGCTGGGTAACAAGAGCAACCAAATCAAACCGAGAGAGAAGCGGACGAAATGGGCACCCAACAAAACTTGGTTCAACAGAATTTGGAACAAATAAGAACAGAAACAATTTCACTCGCACGCAGCATAGAAATCAGAACAGCGTCGCCGTTGACATGGTTCCGGAAAGCTTCTAGTCCGATCCGCCTTTCCAGAACAAGAAGGCACTACCGGACAGTTTCTTAAAATCTTCTGCTCCGATACACTGCTTTTGAAACTCGGTAACTTATTTAAATCGACAGGAGGGTGGTTGGAACACCTTCCTGGGGCTACATGGCCTTCTGTTTGGTGCTCTTGGGTTACCACGCGAGCAACCACCAAGTAAATCAGATCAAAGTGGGCACAACGATGCGTGTTTGTGTGCAAATTGCAAATAATACAGAGAATAAAATTTCCTCGTGCCAGGACTCGAACACTCGGACAGCAGCGTCCGCCGTTAAACAATGGTGCAGTAGGCTGCCTACCACTAGTCCGATCCCACTACCCAGAAAAAGAGGCATCTCGGAACAGTTTTCTAATCTCCTGCTTCGGTTATATCACTGGGCTTTTGAAACTCGTAATTATTTAAATCAGAAGTGCTGACCTATATATATTATAGAGATATAATATATATATATATATATATACTATATATTATATATATATATTAAGTATATATACTATACATATAAATATAGTTATATATATATGATATTAGTTTATATATATTATATATATATAATATAATATTATATAATATATATATACTAAATATATAGTTATCATATATATATATATTTAATAATAATATATATTATATATATTATATATATTTTTTTTTATAGTATATATATATCATATAATATATACGCTATATATTATACACATATTAATATTAGTATATATATAAAAGATTATTTTCTTTTTTTTGGCAGGTCTAAAAAGAAAGATAAATTATTTCCCAAATGTTTATCTTTGCGTTTTTCTAGGCACTGTCATTTTTTTCCTCAACATAGAGATCGGACACAATCAATAATTTCAATTTTTTTTTTTCTGTAAAAAGTTGGGCATAACAACTCTGCATAGTAAAATGCTCTCCTGTAGAGCACACGACTGACCGTTTATTTATAAA
>JABUQX010123315.1:0-32556 GCA_015478945.1 Trachelipus rathkii
CGTGTACTTCATTCAGTGAAACTCAGTTGGGTGTTGTGTTCATTTATCGTGGCTGCTTTCTGCATTTTCATTGCATACTTCTGAAAGGGACATGATAAGTCTACAAAATATTTACATGTTAGTGTACAGAGACCAATAAATTTTTCATGGTAGAACATGGCAGGTGACCAGAGGGCATAATAAGAAAATTAAGAAGAAAACATGTCATCATAAGAAAGCATGCATTCAGTAATAAGGTTGTTAAATTTGGAATAGTCTGCCAGAGGAGGGTTGTTGAGGTGTGACTCGGTGCAACATTTAAGAAGGTTAGATTAAGTTATGGATGGGTTGGAATCATATAATATATTGGTGAAACTAATTAATGAGAGTTTTTAGTTGTGATATAGTTATAGTTAGTCATGTGTGACCATAACAGTTATTAATGCATGTGGATGGTTTGGGTATCATATTTATATATCATTAGTTTTGACTAAGCCAAATTGGTGGATTTGTAGTTACAACAAAATTGACAAGCCCTAGGGTGCTTTGTGGATTTACATGAGAGCATGTTTGGTTAGTGGGTTGACTGGGGACAGTCTCGATAGGTTGGCTTTTACTGTCTCTATATTCTTAATGTTTCTTAATGTTCCTTAATATTTCATTATGATAATTTCACTGCACTGCACTTTTGCACTTAATATTTATTTGCCTTATAAATAATAGCACCTTTCTCAATATTACCAGTGGCTCTATCACTACCACCACTAATTCTTATCCCTATTAATAATATTATTAATTAATTTATTATTATTTATTTTATTCTTACACAACAGTATTATTATTATTATTATTATTATTATTATTATTATTATTATTATTATTATTATTATTATTATTATTATTATTATTATTATTATTATTTTCATTATTTGTGTGTGTGTGTGTATTATTATTATTTTATTATTATTATTATTATTAATTTCATTATTATTATTATTATTGCTACCAATTTACTATTATTATTCCTATTTTAATCATCACCATTGTTATTGTCATTTGTTGAAGACATCCTTTTAAAAGAAAAAAAAAGAAAAGTAGTCTAGTCATAGTTGCCAGATCAACTGGGACATAGTTGCCAGTATATGTACTAGACCATAGTTGCCAGTATATATATATATATATATATATATATATATATATATATATATATATATATATATATATATATATATATATATATATATATATATATATATATATATATATATATATATATATATATATATATATATATATATATCACAGCCCAGTAGGGGATATATATATATATATATATATATATATATATATATATATAATAATAATATATATATATATATATATATATAGTAGCAATATATATATAATATATATATATATATATATATATATATATATCACAGGCGAGTAGAGGGGATATATATATATATATATATATATATATATATATATATATATATATATATATATATATGTTTTCTTTTCCAGATATATATATATATATATATATATATATATATATATATATATATATATATATATATACGATTTGATTTTCCCTTGGTGTAAATGGATATATTTTTCAAATAATATTCATCGGATGGGGGATGTTAATATTAATTGGGGTAAATCTAAATTTAAATTAATTTATTTTAAACTTATAACTTTAATGTGGAAATTTAAACTATTGGAGGTGTCCATCATTATGTACGGGATTAGTTGTGCGTAAGCACACTCAACCGTCAATGAGTGGGAACACGCTCTTTTAAATATATATATATATATATATATATATATATATATATATATATATATATATATATATATATATATATATACACATATATATATATATATATATATATATATATATATATATATATATATATATATATATATATATATATATATATATATATTTTAATTTTTAAATATTGTTTATTCTATGAAAAATTATATTTATGTATTTTGTTTTGGCTACTTTGCCAGTAGAAAGAATTCTGGCAACATGGCCGTATTTTTATAAAATGCATCATAGTCTTGTTTATTATTGTTTACAAATATAGTAATAGCGTGAATCTCGATGTTTAAACACGCGTGTGTATTATAGGGTTAAGTTTCTAGTAAATATCCATTTTATTCTAGTGTTTCATTATTCATATGTAGGTTGTTACCAGTAGATACGATCTACTTTAACATGGTAGCAGAGCGTAGTTTGTAACAAGCCTAATTTGAATGTGAAACAGAAAATGGATAGTAGGCCTAGGTCAGCCCTATAATAGAATTAGGAAATAGGCCTAGATAAACCCTACATTAAAACTAAGAAATAGGCCTAGATAAACTCTAAAAAAGAATTAGAACAACAAGCCTATTATATAGTTAAATATGGATTTCTCAATGCAGAAAATTGATTCACTACAAGGTAAGACAAACTGGGAAGATTGGAAGCATCTTATGCAAATAAGGCTAAGTGGTATACCAGATGCAATAGAAGCAATCAATGGTAAATTAGAAAAGCCACAAGAACCCAGTACCACAGCAACAGTTGAAGAGAAAAATGCATACAAAAAGAAATTAGACAAATTCAACAAAACTCAATCAGATGTAATGTTTTTGTTGGATTCATCCTTAATCAAGCCAAAGTATTAGAAGTCAAATAAGGAATCTTTTGAAGCCAGATGAAGTATGGAAGGAACTTCACAATCTTTTTGCAGGAGTTGAAGAAAACAAAGTTTACGATGTTTGTTCACAGTTTTTTCTTACAAATGGAATGAGAAATTAGACATGGCTGGAAATTTATCTTCAATAAGACAGCTCTGGGGTAATCTTCAGGAAGAAATTGTCAAAATTCAAGAGAAGAATGAAGGTACATTGCCAGAATATTTCTCATATGTAAGATTTTTGAAATTTTGCCAAAGGATTATTCAAATTTCCAAACTACATGGCTCATGATTCATAGTAATAGAAAAGAAAGAAGTATAGATAATTTGGTAACTTGGCTTTGCACAGAAGCAAATAAGTTGGCATCAAAGGTTAAGTTAGAAAATCAAGAAGCGTTAACAATAAAAGGAAACTACAGAGAAAGTAGTACCAAAGATAAAATGAAGAAATTTCCTTGTAATTACTGCCATTTAAAAGGTCACTGGATCAAAAATTGCAGAAAATGGATTGCAGATGGTAGACCAGAAAGAAAAATAAAGCCACAAAGAAATGCAAATTTTGAAAATAAAGAAAATTCAAAAGCTAAAACAGAAGTTAATACTTTTATGTTAGCGGTAGATGAACAAGTTTTTATTTCCGAAGAAAATGATAGAGAAAATTGGTATTTTGATAATGGCGCTACAAAACACATAACAAATGAGAAAAGTTATTTTAAAACTTTTAATGAATTTGAGCATTCAGTCAAGGTAAAATCAGCAAATGGTCAGGAAGCAAATGTGTTAGGATATGGAACAATTGAAGTAGAATCAGTTGTAGATGGAAAAATATCTCAATTATTTTTGAATGATGTTTGGTATGTTCCTGATATTAAGAAAAATTTATTTTCAGTATTAGCAGCTCATGATAAGCATCCAAATAGTGAATTTATATCTGAACCAAGTGTATGTAGTTTTATGGTAGACAAAAAAGCCTATTTTAATGGCTATCGTAAACTAAAGGAAGGGCTATTCAAAGTTGCAATGAAAGCTAAAATCTCCCATATACCAGAAATAAATGCACTTGAAGAAAAGGATCTATTACAGTTATATCATGAAAGAATGGGACATCAGGATAGAAGGCACATAAGAAATCTGATCAAAAGAGAACTAAATATTGAAACTCACCTTGATAACAGAAATTGTACAGGATGTATAAATGGAAAAATGCATCGTCAGAATTTTGGAAAAAGACCAAATAGTACTAAACAAGGAGAATTGCTATTTGCAGATGTTTGTGGACCATTTCAAGTATTATCAAACTCAGGTTATAAATATTTTGTATGTTTCAAAGATGACTTCTCAAAAATGAGATTTGTACATTTTATTAAAGAAAAATCGGAAGTTGTAGAAAAATTGGAGCAAGTACTTGAAGAAGCAAAAGTACAAGGACATCCAATCAGAGAATTTTTAAGTGATAATGGCTTAGAATTTAATAATAAGCTAGTTAAAAAGCTTTTACATAAATATGGTGTAAGACAAAGATTAACGGCTCCATATACTCCACAACAAAATAGAGTGGAAAAAGAAAATAGAACACTAGTTGAAGCGGCCAGATCACTCATGTATTCGAAAGTAAAATTTCCACAGAAGTGTTGGGCAGAATTAATTAACAGCAGCATATATAATAAATAGAACTGGAAAATCCACAGTTGATGGGAAAACGCCTTTTGAAATCTGGTATGATAGAAAGCCCAGAATCAAGCATCTACGAGTAATCGGAACAGCATGCAGTGGGTGGATTCCAGATCAGAAAAGAAGAAAGTTAGACCCAAAAGCAAAATCAGGTGTGTTAATTGGTTATGATGGAGATGAAAGCTACAGAATATATGATCAAGCAAATAATTTTGTGTTTAGATGCAGAGATGTGGTATTTGAAAGAGAAGAACTTTCAACTTCAATATCAGATGAGATAGAATCAGAAAAAGAAAATAAAAAGAAAGAATCAAATAGAGAAAATACAGAAACTGATGACAGTACATCTATAATTAGGTTAAACTCATCACATACAGAAATAGAATCTGATATAGAAACAGAATCTGATACAGAAATAGAATCTGATACAGAAATAGAATCTGATTCAGAAGAAGAAGAAGAACAAGATAGAATAGTAAGCACAAAACAATTAAGAGACAGATCAGTAATTAAAAAGCCATCAAGGTTTGATGACTACAGTACTTATCTATTATTAGAAGATATGGAAGAACCTGAAAATTATAAAGAAGCTATGCAGAGTAAGCATAAGAAAAATGGGTTAATTCAATGAAAAATGAAATGAAATCATTGAAAGAAAATCAAACCTGGGAACTAGTTGAATTACCACCAGGAAGAAAACCAATTGAAAACAAATGGATTTATAAAATTAAAATGAATCAAGATGGTACAGTTGACAAATATGAAGCAAAAATTAAGGGTATAGTCAGCATAAAGGAATTGACTATGAGCAAACATTTAGTCCAGTAGCAAATAAAAGTACTGTAAGGACTTTAATAAGTGTAGCAACTAAAGAAAATATGTCCTTAATACAATTTGATGTTTCAACAGCATTTCTTTATGGAAATTTATCAGAAGAAATATATGAAACAACCCAAAGGTTTTGAAGATGGGACAGACAAAGTATGCAAATTAAAACGCAGTTTGTATGGGCTTAAGCAAGCACCAAGATGCTGGAATGAAAGACTTGGAAACTTTCTTTCAAAACTTAATTTTGGTAAAAGTACAGCTGATCCTTGTCTTTACATAAGAAATCAGAATGGACATAAAATCATACTTGCATTATATGTTGATGATGGACTAGTTGCATCAACAAGTCAAGCAGAATTGCAGAAATTTTTAGAAGAATTAAAAAAGGAATTCAAAATAACATATAAATCTGCAACATATTTTTTAGGAATTGAAATTGAATCAAGAAATGATGGTTCAAAGAAAATTAGTCAGTCATGTTATACTAAAAGAATACTAAAGGAATTTGGTATGGAAAATTGCAATGCAGTGTCAACACCCATTTTAAAGGATAATGTTACACATGATATTGAAGCCAGGGAGAGTTTCCCTTATAGATCAGCAATAGGAGCTCTTCTATATCTTGCAACAGCAACAAGACCAGATATTGCATTTGCTGTTAATTATCTTGCCAGAAGTGTTGAAAATCCATCAATAGAAGATGTTACAAAAGTTAAAAGAGTGTTCAGATACTTAAAGGGTACACAAGAGAAGGGTATTATTTATAAATGTGATTCTGAACAAGATCATCTGGAAGGGTACAGTGATGCAGATCATGCTGGGGACTTAAGAACAGGGCATTCAACAACTGGAATTGTTTGTTTATATGCTGGAGGAGCAATTTCATGGAGTAGTCAAAAGCAAAGTTCAGTTGCTATTTCAACAACAGAAGCTGAAATTATGGCAGCAAGTGAAGCAACAAAAGAAATTGTGTGGCTTCATCAACTTTTGGAAGAAATTACAGAAGTCTTCAAGAAACCTACTCTTTGGATTGACAATGAAGCAGCTATTAAACTCAGTAAGAATCCAGAATTTCACAAAAGGACCAAGCATATAAAAGTACGACATTTCTTCATTAGAGAAAAAGTTCAAAATGATGAAATAGAAGTACTCAAGATTAGCAGTGAGAATCAACTTGCAGATGGACTCACAAAGCCTCTACATCAACCAAGGTTAATGATGCTGAACGGAAAAATTGGAATGGACTAACCAACGTTGCAGAATAAACAATAAGGGAGAGTGTTGAATAATATTGTTTATTCTATGAAAAATTATATTTTATGTATTTTGTTTTGGCTACTTTGCCAGTAGAAAGAATTCTGGCAACATTGGCCATATTTTTATAAAATGCATCATAGTCTTGTTATTGTTTACAAATATAGTAATAGCGTGAATCTCGATGTTTAAACACGCGTGTGTATTATAGGGTTAAGTTTCTAGTAAATATCCATTTTATTCTAGTGTTTCATTATTCATATGTAGGTTGTTACCAGTAGATACGATCTACTTTAACAATATATATATATATATATATATATATATATATATATATATATATATATATATATATATATATATATATATATATATATAGTATATTTATTTTTTTTTTTCTATATATATATATATATATATATATATATATATATATATATATATATATATATATATATATATATATATATATATATATATATATATATATATATATATATTTTTATAATAATAATATACATATACATATAAATATATATACATATATGTATGTATATATATAATTATATGCTATTATATATATATATCTATATATATATATATATATATCTATATATATATATGTATACTTCATATAATAATATATATATATATATATATATATATATATATATATATCAACATAATAACCTTATAATAGCAATAACAGTAATAGCCTTCAGCAACCAATAACATGTATATATAATAATATATATGTATATATATATAATAGTAATAACCATATATATATATATATATATATATATATATATATATATATATATACTTTTATATATACTTACTTTTATAAAAGCAATTGCATACAAATTCAATACAATATACAAGCAAATTGAAACAATATTTCATAATTTTTCTTCAGGTTCAAGCTTTTCAGAAGGTCTACAATCTGAGCAAGGAAATGTTAGATGTGGATGAAAAGAAAGTAATGGGAGAATTGGTGAATTTTTCCTGTTAGAGGGACTTCTTCAGTATGGAATATTTCTTGGCTTCACTTTCCAACAATGTTTTGTCTGCAGCATGGTGGATTAGTTTATGTAAGCATTGCAAGTGAGAGAAGTTCTCAGCACATGCAAAAATATCCCTTCAAAAAAAGAAACAGGCTCACAAATGAACATGCAGAAAAACTATTATTCATGTCATAACTGGATCAAAAATTTCACTTGATTTTCAAAAACAGCTTCTGGTGTTTAGCCTCTTCCCACATCATCATAAAAAATCTATCAGATTATACTCCAAATTTCCATGAACTCACCCTACTCGAGATCGGATACGGTTTATCTTTTGCCCTGGAAAAAGGAGAAGATTACCTCCAATTCTTCACAAACTTTTATTATTGGGAAAAAAAATAAAAATACTTATAAAAATCTAAATTTAGACATCATGAAAAGTTACCTACTTAATAGTCTCACATCAAATAATAAAAAAGAAAAACTTCCCGCCCTCTTCTACACAGCCCTTAGCACCTTACAAAAAAATCAAAATATAATTATAACCAGAAGCGACAAGGGCAATAATATAGTCATTTTAAACACCAATGACTATACCAACAAATGTCAAACTCTTCTCCAAGATCATATAACCTATTCTCCCCTTACTAAAAATCCTCAAAAAAATTCTTTCGACACCTTCAATAGTAACCTAAAAAAGCTCACAAAAGATTTCCCCGATATCCACGAAAAAAACAAAGCCCATATGACGCGTATCTCAAAATTCTATGGTATCCCCAAACTCCACAAACCAAACCACCCTCTACGCCCCATAATCTCCAACACAAATTTCAACACATACAAACTATCAACCTGGCTATCCAATATATTAAAAACCCTACTTGGCAAAATTTCTCCCGCTCATATAACAAACACCTCTGATTTTATATTAGCAAGCGAGGAAATTAAGGGGAGATCCCATGGATAGGCCTGGATTTTTAAGCTTTGATGTAAAATCACTCTTCACCTCAGTCCCCGTAGACCATACCTTACAATTACTTGAAGAATACATAACCAACAATAACATAATTCTCCCTTACCCCTTCCCCCTAATCAAAAAACTAATATTACTCACCCTCAACCACAATTACTTTAGCTTCAATGAAAATTACTTTAAACAAACATCTGGCCTATCCATGGGATCACCCCTCTCTCCAATCCTTGCCAATATATACATGGAACTCCTAGAACATAATTATATCTTACCCTACACATCCACCCACAACATCACATGGCTGCGATATGTTGATGACGTTTTCGCAGCCATACCCAAACACACACAATTCAACAACCTTCTCAATCATATAAACAACCTTCATCCCTCCATCACTTTTACCTATGAACTTTCGACAAACGACACACTCCCATTCCTTGATACATTACTAACCTGGCACAAAGCAACTCACATAACATACGCCGTCTACCGCAAAATAGTAATATACATAAATCAAAAATATAATATCCATTTCAAACTCAATAAACAATTTAAACCGGTTAGCATTAATTCGTGGCTTTACAAATCGAACATTCAGTATAACAGTAATTCAAATTTCCATAAACAGTAACATGGAATTAAATTACCCCCATTTTATCAGCAAATCCTACCACATAATAAAAAAATTCTACAACCCCACTAATACCAACAACATGAACAATAAAACTTTTCTTCCCATACCCCTCCCAAACAATAAAAACATTAAACAATTTTTTCCCAACACTATACATTTCACCCAAAATAACTCATTTACCTTAAAACATCGTTTAAAACCCCCTACCCCCAACAACCCCAATACCAACTGCATATATAAAATCCCCTGTCAAAACTGCCCATCCATATACATAGGCGAAACCAATGATTTAATAAGACGAACCCAACAACATAAAAATGATTTAACCGAAGACCGTATTAATTCCGCCCTCACCCACCACAGATCCCAATACAATCATAACATCGACATACAAAATATTTCCATAATAAAAACCGCCAATAACACTCAGAAAAGAAAGATAATAGAATCTATTTATATATACAACACCAACAACTACAACAAACAAAAAGGCGAGTATCCTCTGGATTATTTACAAAATGCAATATTGTTATCCTCTAAATATTTCACCCCCCTAAAAAACAAATACACCAACCAACTAAATCCTTAAATTCTTTCACTTATTTCTTACCTCAAACTTAACAGTCTCTCTCCTCATCTTTAACTTGAAAAATGTCTAAGCAAACTTAGACGAAAGCTAGTTATAATATATGTGATTTCGTTAATTGTCCCATCCCGTCTTAAATATAAATAAAGTGCCATTCCCACGTTTAAAGTTTTAATTATAATTATCTCATTCCTTTTTATCGTTTTTAATTAATTACATTCGCTATCAAAGTTTTTATTGTGAATATGCACGTATATATATATATATATATATATATATATATATATATATATATATATATATATATATATATATATATATATATATATATATATATATATATATATATATATATATATATATATATATATATATATATATATATATATATATATATATATTATATATATATATATATATATATATATATATATATATTGTTGATGATTGTTTTCGGATTTGCTGAAGAAACAACACCAACAATATTGGAAACAGAAACAACGTTGAGCATCAATAAATCTATTAAAAACAAAATAAACTTATATATAATACATCATAATAAACAATAACAATATTTATAAATAAACAATAATAATTGTAATACACAAAATATGGAATTAGAATTTATAAGAAATATTACATAGTATCCCCTGAAATCTGACTTTCTTTGAAACAGAAGGTATGAAGGGTGACTAATTTATTTTCGATATAAAAATTACGTAAGTAATATAACAGAAAATGTATTATTTAAATAAAAAAATAAATGTTTCACTTTTAAGAAATAAATTTTAAGCACAAACTCACCCCTGGCTTTTAACGATAAAAATTTATACAAAATTCACTTTCGATCACAATAACTTGAAGCATAAAATAGTAATAGTTCAAATACACTGAGGCTAAGCTGAATTACAAGTTTGAAGCAACGGTGGATATTCATAAAATATCCAAAATCAATAACTTGTAGAAAAAGCACACAGTTGGAATAAAATCCTTGATATTTTCTTTAGAATTAAATCATAAACTTTGACGGTGAAAGTGGCAAACTGACACAAACTGTAGCAAAAAATTGGAGCACAAAAATAAACGTGTTTTCAGTCATGGCGGTTGATCGAAAGAGAACGGAAGTTGAAAAGGATCACGTGATTTTTCGCTCGAGACAAAAAATTGGTTCCAAATAGAAAAAGAAAAAGTACAAAATAAAAATAAAAATAGGAATTAGTTAAGACTAATGACTACAATTACCCCCCCCCCCGGCAGACACGGAGTGTCAGGGAGAGAAGCGTACAACAGGGCGGCGACGGCGGCCGGAACGAGACCGAGGATAGGGAGGAGGGTTAGGCTGGGTATGCATTGGAGGATCAGTCGTAGGCGGAAGGGGAAGTGGTAGAGGCGGCGGGGAAGGATTACGAACCGGAGAAGTGGACATAGGGACGGAAGGAGGAGGGGGAGGATCAATAGAATGTGTACGAGTAGAGGAAGATGAAGCCAGATGGGTGGTAGAAGGTTGTTGTAAACGAGGAGAAACAGGAAGGATGATTGGAGGAGGTGGAACAATGTCAACTGACAACTCGGGAGCAAAGTCCAAGAAGGCGGGCTTAATCCGGTCAATAGAAACATTTTCCACTTTAGAACCCCTTTGAAGCGAAAAATATTTACGATAACGCTGAAGCACCCGAAAAGGTCCGTCATATCGAGCCTGAAGAGGGCCGCGATGGGAGTCGTGGCGGACAAGAACGTGTGTACAGGTATCGAGTTCGGACGGAATGTAGATTGTGCGACGAGTTTGGCGAGGAAGAGAGGGCTTCCATGAGTCGGCACATTGACGAAGACGGGAAAGGTAAGAATGACGATCAGTAGTAGGAGCAGGGGAAGGAAGGATGAACTCACCTGGAATTCGGATGGAAGTACCGTAAACAAGCTCAGCGGATGAGCACTGAAGGTCTTCCTTGAATGAGGTCCGAATGCCAAGAAGGACAAGTGGCAGGGTTTCGGACCAATTATCAACATTACCATGAGCCATCAGGGAAGATTTCAACTGCCGGTGAAACCTTTCAATAATTCCCTGGGATTGCGGATGATAGCTACAAGAACGAAGGCGTTTTGATCCTAAGAGAACCATAAGGTCCTTCCACAGGTAGGACTCAAATTGGCGTCCCTGATCTGTCGAGACCGTAGAGGGAGTACCGAATCTTGAAACCCAGTGGAAGAGAAAAGCCTGAGCAATGGATTCTCCTGAAGTATCTTGAAGAGGGATAGCTTCGACCCAGCGAGTAAATCGGTCGATACAAGTGAGAAGGTGTGTGTAACCGTTTGAAGGAGGTAGGGGACCGACCAAGTCAATGTGGACCTGGTCGAAGCGTTGTCCCGGAGGAAGAAACTGCTCGACAGGAGCGCTAGTATGCTTATGGACTTTTGCACGTTGGCAGCTAAGGCAACTTTTAGTCCAAAGCTTAACGTCCTGGAGAAGGGACGGCCAGACAAAATGTTTACCGACTTTGACCTGTGTACCTCTTACGCCGGGATGCGAAACATCGTGTATTGTGTGAAATACAAGACGACGCATGGAAGAAGGTACGACAGGGCGGGGTAGACGTGAGGACATGTCGCAGAGAAGTGGAAATGGAAATCCGAAAACTTCCACACTCTGAATATCGAAAGTAGAGTTGGCAGGGAAGGTATAGTCTTCCAGCTGCTGAAGACGGGACATCTCCTCGTAATCGATGGAAGGAAGAGGAGAAATGGCACAAATGCGGGAAAGAGCATCTGCGGGAATATTCTCAGCACCCTTAACGTGACGAATGTCGGTGGTGAACTGAGCAATAAACTCGAGATGACGTGCCTCACGGGGAGACTGTTTAACAGTAGAAGCTGTAATGGCGTACGTGATGGGCAGATGGTCCGTAAGTATGTGAAACTCACGACCGTCAATAAAGTACCGAAAATGTTTGATGGCAAGGTAGATAGCTAGCAATTCTCTCCCGAAAGCACTATACCGAACCTCGGGAGGTTGGAGCTTCCTAGAAAAGAACGCCAGCGGACGCCATTCGCCTTCAAGGTACTGTTGCAAAACAGCACCGACTGCGTGATCCGAAGCATCAGTGTGAATGCGTGTCGGAGCAGTGGGGGAGGGAAAAACAAGGAGGACAGAAGAAGCCAGAGCCTCCTTGATGGTAGAGAAAGCAAGACGGGCCTCATCAGTCCAATCGATGGAGGTGGAGGCGGAAGATCCCTTACGAGAAGGCTTGAGAAGTGCATTAAGAGGACGCAAAATGTCTGCTGCCGAAGGAATGAACCTGTGATAGAAGTTTACCATGCCCAGAAAACGACGAAGTTGTCGTTGCTTCTGGGGCATGGGGAAAGAACGAATAGCAGAGACACGGTCGTCGAGGGGGCGGATACCTTCTGAAGAGATAGAATGGCCGAGGAAGGTTAGCGAAGTAACGCCGAACATGCATTTAAGAGAGTTAATACGAATGCCGAAAGTCACTAACCTTGCGAAAACCTGGCGTAAGTGAGAGAGATGTTCCTCTGGGGAAGAGCTGGCTATAAGGAGATCGTCAAGATAAGCAAACACAAAAGGTAGTCCACGGAGCACGGAATCGATGAACCTCTGGAAAGATTGGGCAGCATTCCGGAGGCCGAAAGGAGTTCGGAGAAACTCAAACAAGCCGAAGGGAGTTATTACGGCCGTTTTGTGAATATCGGCAGCATTTACTGGAATTTGGTAAAAAGCTTTCACCAAATCAATTTTCGAGAAGATGGTACATCCCGAAAGATTTGCGGCAAAATCTTGCAGGTGCGGAATTGGATAACGGTCGGGGCGTGTAATTGCATTAAGACACCTGTAATCCCCGGTAGGGCGGTAATCACCGTTAGGTTTAAGGACGAGGTGAAGAGGAGAGGCATACTCAGAATTTGAAGGTCGAATTATACCTTGCTGAAGAAGGGTATCAAACTCAAGCTTGGCAGCTTTAAGTTTGTCGGGAGCAAGGCGACGTGCATGCGCGAAGGGAGGTCTGCCTGAAGTCTCAATGTGGTGGACCACATTGTGTTTGACTTCCGAAAAGGTAGAAATAGGAGAAACAAGTTCGGGAAAATCCGAATGAAGAAGTGCTTCAAAAGGGTTACTAGAAGATGGAAGGTGTATTCCACTGATGGAAGAAGCGGTACGTATACAGGAGGAAGAAAATTGCGTGTCAAAATCGATGATTCTATTATGATGAAGATCAACAAGGATGTTATAATGGGAAAGGAAGTCAGCGCCTATGATGGGAAGGGTGACGTCTGCAATGACGAAATCCCAATGGAAGTCGCGTCGGAAAGAGAGAGTAAGATGAAGACGTTTAGAGCCATATGTGTGAATGAGAGTCCCGTTAGCGGCCTGAAGAGAATTAAGAGGTTCAGAAACAGGGTTCTTTTGTAAAAGAGATCGAGGAAGAACACTGAAGGAAGAACCTGTATCGACTAAAAATGTGTAACCTGTGTTAGGATCAAAGATAGAAAGAAGGTTAGACGCGGCACCGGCCACATCGGGCGATTTTACGATGTGGCAGTATCGTTTAAAGAAAAAGCGCAGGGTTTATGACAATTGCGGGTGTGAGCCCCAAAACGCTGGTGATTAAGACAAATGCCTTGGGAATCAGAAGGAGAAGTGACAGAAGAAGGATGAGCGAGAGCAGAGGGAGGTTGCTGTGCCGAACGAGAAGGAGACTGTGAGTGATGAAAGGATTGACGAGAAGCGTGAGGAGATTTGAAATAACGACGAGGCTGGTTAAAATAGCGTGGACGATGTGCTGAGAAGTCCATGTTAGGCGAAGGAGCATGATAAAAATTAGGATGTATAAGAGTTTCAAGCGATCGGAGCCTTGTTTGCAAATCCAAAATTGATTGCTCCAAAAACGTGATGCGAGCTTGTGAAACATGTTGCGAGGGGGAAGGTTGCACTGCTTGTACCACGCCTTGTGCCTGCGGGCTAGAGGGGATGGGTGGCCCCTGACCTAGCGTCAAGGCTGGTGCAGTTGAAGCGGGAAAAGGTGCGAGCTGCGTCGTAAGAGTTTCCGCTTTTACGATCCTATCTGCATGCACAGCTAATTCCGATAATGAGCACGTAGGATCTACTAAAGCTAATTGGTACTGAATGTTAGATGGGAGCTTTTGTATAAATAGCTCACGCACTATATGGATGCAAGGTCCTACGGGAGGACCGTCTAACAATGAAAGCATATTGCTTAAAAGAACTGATGGTAGTCTATCTCCCAAAACTTCATTTCTCAAAAGCTTTCTAATTTTCTCAGGCTCTGATTGTCCTAATCTGTCTAAGAGTATAGCCTTGAGCTCACTATAGGGCCTAATGCCAACATTTACATTTGGTAAAACATCTCTTATGCGTTGTAAAATATTAGTTGGAAGTATATTTAATAAAGCTCGAAATCGATCGCTTTCGGATTTATCTTGCAACTGTAACTCTAATAACACAAAAGTGAGATCCAGATCCTCACTCAAAAACTTACCATTATACTGGAAAGTAGTGGTCTGAGCAGGAGCCGTAAGTTGAGGTACAGGAGGAGGTTGAGCTGTATTTAAATTGTTTGGAATGTCATCCACAGAAGCCATATTTATAAGAAAAAAAATAATACTGTATGTGTTAACAATGAAAGATAATATAAAGTGATGGGGCAGGTAGAATTGCCGACTAAAAATTTTCCTAACGCTATCTAAAAATATATAAAAAAATTAAAAATAAGGAGGTTCTTAAAATTACGAAAACACAAAACACTGGGCTTTAGACCCACTAGCTCTCGCTTTTTTGGAGAGAAGAAAAAAAAAATATATATATATATTCGAAAGCACAGCTGTTTATATAAGCTTGCTCCCGTGAAATAGAAATATAAAAAAATATATATATGTAAAATATTAAAATATTAAATGGTAAAAAAAATTATATGCAGCAGGAGGAACCACTGGACGGTCCCGGTGAATACAAAAACGTCTGTGAAGGCACTTGAAAAACACTGTTCAGAGGGCATCAGGGTAGAAACACACTCCAGTCACCACTTTGTTGATGATTGTTTTCGGATTTGCTGAAGAAACAACACCAACAACATTGGAAACGGAAACAACGTTGAGCATCAATAAATCTATTAAAAACAAAATAAACTTATATATAATACATCATAATAAACAATAACAATATTTATAAATAAATAATAATAATTGTAATGCATAAAATAAGGAATTAGAATTAATGAGAAATATAACATAGGATCCCTGAAATCTGACTTTCTTTGAAACAGAAAATATGAAGGGTGACTAATTTAATTTCGAAATAAAATTACGTAAGTAATATAATAGAAAATGTATTATTTAAATAAAAATTAAATGCTTCACTTTATAGAAATAAATTTTAAGCACAAACTCACCCCTGGCTTTTAACGATAAAAATTTATACAAAATTCACTTTCGATCACAATAACTTGAAGCATAAAATAGTAATAGTTCAAATACACTGAGGCTAAGCTGAATCACAAGTTTGAAGCAACGGTGGATATTCATAAAATATCCAAAATCAATAACTTGTAGAAAAAGCACACAGTTGGAATGAAATCCTTGATATTTTCTGAAGAATTAATTCATAAACTTGGATGGTGAAGGTGGCAAACTGACACAAACTTTAGCAAAAATTGGAGCACAAAAAGAACGTGTTTTTTTTGTAATGGCGGGTGATCGAAAGAGAACGGAAGTTGAAAGGATCACGTGATTTTTCGCTAGAGACAAAAAATTGGTTCCAAATAGAAAAAGAAAAAGTACAAAATAAAAATAAAAAATAAAAATAGGAATTAGTTCAAGACTAATGACTATAATATATATATATATATATATATTATATATATAATGTATCATAATATAAGTATATATATATATATATATATATAATATACTATATATATATATATAATGTACTATGATATATATATATATATATATATATATATATATATTATTATTATAAGTTACTAGATATATATATATATCGTATATATTTATATATATATATATACTTTAATATATATTTTAATTATAATATTAAATTAATATATATATATAAATATATATATATAGTAGTATATATATATACGATTAACTCATATTATATAATAGTATAGTTTATATATATAATATTACGTATAAGGCTATGGGGGTACAAGACTTAGAATTTTTTCTTTCTTAAGGGTACCGATAAAAAAGTTTGGAGACCGCTGCCCTAGAAGATGAATTGGATAACAGCTCCAAATGGACTTGATGCGATGACCATTTCTCTTCTAATGCTTTCATGCACTTCCGAGAAAGGTGAATGGAAAAATGTTCAACGTAAACGTCGCAAACGCTCAAAGCGTTCTGGATCTGTTGGAGGCATGAAGATAACGCAGAGGTCCCGGATTCTCCAATCAAACTGCCAAATTTCCCAAAATCACCCGCATTGATGAATACTGGAAAAATCTCCAGAATCAGATCTTGCCAATTCATTGAATTCCATATTGGAAATCGATGTCCGTAACCCAACACATTCTCAAAAAGCAATACCCTTCGGTTAACACCTTGCCTTCCCATTTCATGGAAAACATATAGTAATATATATATATAGATCTGTTTGCCAAACGGATACTGATACCGCTCTCACTAATAAATATGAGCATTACGAATGCTCTTCTATTACCAACGGCAAACCACATAACAAGTTTGGATTTGATTGGAATTCAACTTAATCTCGCATTCTGGTGAAGCTTCTTTTTCACGAAATACAATCTTGAAAACTTCCCCCAAAAGAGGTCATCAACATAAATCTCTCTGGGTAGACTACTCTTTACCCCCAGGTTTTGTTGCCCTCTTCGCCGAGACCCACGTCTCACTTCCTCTCAATCTGAACCTCCTCCAACATTACCCCCAGTCCATAGAGAAAAAGTCTTCTATAGACCACATCATATATTCATAACTTCATCATGAATACTTTCCTTCAATGGAATTGTCGTGACTATTACTATAATTTCGAAGAACTTGTTCAACTAAATTAAACATGTGTACACCAAAGTGCTTATGTTTGCAGGAACTTCGACTTTGTCACGTGACTTCTTTTAACCATCTGAATATAATCGCCGTTACTTCTATAGAAAGTGACAATGATAGGGGAGAGGCAGGAATACTCATTCACAAGATCTGTCCGCCTATTCCCAGTCCTCTCCAAACGACAAACTTCATGCGTAGCGCACGAATTCCAACTTGCCCACGCGACCTTACATATGTTCAATCTACTTGGCTCGAGTAGTGAATTTTAGCTAAGGCTTGACTTTATTGATCTTTTTTAAACAGGCTCTACTCCGGTGTTTATACTAGGAGACTTCACCTCCGTCCACCCTTATGGGGCCGACTCTGGTCACTCCTTCGTCAAGTCCAAGGATTTAATAGATTCCTAACCCCTTTTCCTGAGATGCCAATCAACAGGACTCCTACCTATGAACGTTTAGATACCACATTTCTTTCTTGTTTTGATATTTCCTTTTGCTCCATTCTCTTTGGATGTGTTACCCTGGTCCGGCTTTGGATTATTTATCGGCAGTGATCATTACCGCATTAGCATTAATGAGCTTGTTCGCAAGCCCAATGCAAAAAGACCGCAACTCCAGCTGGGTTATATCGACGGAGTGGGCTCCTTTTTAATTCAGGTCCACAGCTCTCCTTTTTCTCCTTCAATAACAGTTTCCGCATGTTTGATAATGCCTGTTCGCTTTTGTCCAGAAAGTCGTCATCTCGGCAGCGAATCTTGCATTCCAATCTTCCGCAGGCAGGCGGTCGGCAACCCTTGGTGGTCCCAAGAGTGCATGCAACCAAACGAGAGAAGAAGAAACTCTACGGGCAATACAAAAGGGACACCGTACCCACCACTACCAAACATGATTATTTTTAAAGCAGCCAGGGAGATATCGGCGAATTAATCAGCCAGACGTTCGTAACAATATTTTCTATACTTACATATCGAGAACTGTCTAACTCCACAAATTCCTTCCCTTTAGTAGTCGGAAAGTTGCACAGAAATTCTCAATCGCTCAATAACTTCTCACCCACAGTCTTCGTTACGGGCCTGATATAACTGATACGATCCTCCACTCCTGCGGCTGTAGCGATGCGTTAAGGTTATATTGCTAGCCACTCGAGTTCTTTTCGCTACACTGAAGCCTTTCAAAAACTGAGAACTGACACAGCACTACAGACTTTTTCAACAGCGAAAGGGGAGATCATACCTACACCGTCTTTTTAAACACTTTGCAGAGTATCCAAACCGCATTGGCAAATAGCATAAGACGGTGCCCTTGGGTCCAGACCATGATTTCGTACATCATGGCAATCGTACACATCATCTTCGCGGTCAGCAATTCTATAGTAATTAGAATCTGGATCGAATCTATTTTTCCATCTATTTGGACCTACAGCTTTTGTAATTCTATCCCCAAACCTGGAAAGGATCCGAAGTGGCTGGCTGACAACCAGACTAATTTTCGCTGACCTGGTCATTCTCTGTAAATAATGGGAAAATGGTTTCTGGCCGTTTCTCCTGTTCCTGGAAAGCCGCGTCACTTTCTCAAACTTTTCAATTTGGTTTTCCGGCAAAAATTCGTTCGTCGACTGCGGACCCCTGGTCGAAACTAGACCATTGAACATCCGGGAAGCCTTCTCAGAACGTAAGCGGGATAGTGAGATGCGAGTTGTGTTGTTGACTTGAAGAAGTTAGACGAGAACAAACGTGGAGAAGACTTGTGGGATATTAGGTAAGGAATAGGCTTCCTTAACTCATTTGCTTTAGGTTTTGTCGCCGACGGAGACACATATCCCTCTTTTTCATCAAATGCCTTCTGTAAAAGATCTATCCAGAGTGTCAGGTGCCTTCTATTCGTCACGCCACTTTCACTCTGGAATGAAAGGCGTTCCACAGGTAGTGTCTACAGGTACTCATATCTAGCTATAGCGGATTTAATGATATACGTTTACTTCTATCCCAGCGAATGTCAATTTTTCTCTCTATGTCGATGGCCTTGCGTTATTACATGACCGGTGCCAAGGACCTGCTTTTTCTCGAACGGAATATCATACAGATATTGAGAATATTCTCACAATTGGGGTAAACTCCGCATTTTTCTCCACCAAAACCTCAGCAGTGCTTTTTAAGAAAAAAAGGGAATGCGGAAGAACATGTCCTACTTCTTCGCGAACCTAACGCTTGATACGGTTCACCCATTCTATTACTTTTAGGACTCAATTCTGGATGACCACCTAACATATGCCCCACATATTAAACAACTGAAAACAACTTGTCATCGCGTGCTTGGACGTATAAGTCATCTCGCCTAAACATCTTGGGGGCGCTGATCCGCAAGTCCTTTTCGTATATATATTGGCCCTAGTTCGATCGAAGCTTGACTATGGCTGTGTAGTATATGTCAGGCCTGCCCCTACTATACTGCATCTGTTGGTCCCATACAAAACGAGGCGATCGTATCTCCACTGGAGCCCGATCATCTCCCCGGGTAAGCCTTGAAGTTGAAGCCAAATAGTAGCCACTATCTCTTCGAAGAGAATACATCATGAGTACAAGTTATCTTTCGTTATCAAACCGCCAATACCGTCTGCTCTGACACGATTCTGCAGGAGGGTCTCAGATCCTAATTACTGGCATTTTGCGAACACGGTTTCATAAAATCGCTTACATCCTTTTACAAAAGCTGATAATGCCTTTTCATACACGATTGAAGGATAACACACCTTGGTTATTTCCCGCTCCCACCATTTGCTTGGGTCCTGACCTCTCTCTCCCAATCTAGCCATTCTGCTGCTGTTAAAGGCATCATATCCGCAGTTATGATGAGTTTTTTACTCCAGAATTTTGTACTGACGGCTTTAAACGGAACAAGGTGTGGGGCATCTCTGTCTATTCTGATGCAACTTTCCCAATTCCTTCCCCCTCATGCTTTCAATTTTCACAAGCAGAATTTAATGGCTATAATGATTGTGCGCTTCTCGAATTCTAATCCTTAACCAAGATCAATCTTATGTCATTTATTCAGATTCGCTCAGCGCTCTACAAGCGCTTAAAAACCCTTATTCTAAAAACACAATGGTATCAGCTGTGCACAATTTCTTCGGCTGTTCCATTCTAGCAAGAACAAATTATTTTATGTTGAACCCCTCTCATGTAAGGGGTAATCTGGCAATGAATCGCTTACAGAGGCAAGATGGCACTCCCTCTTTCGGAGTTGTTCCATTTCCTCAGAGATGATTGAACAGTATACATCAAACCGATTAAAACTATCCTGCATCTCCAAAAGGTTTTCGAATTATTGGCAAGAGCGTGGACGAATGATAGAGGAAGCGAAACTTAGAAATATAAGCCGATCATACGGGCAGTGGACTTCCTCCGCACCGACTCGAAACGCTTTAACGAGGTGAATACTTGCACGCCTCCGTTATGGCCACACCAATATCCACTATATGTTAACGAACCCTGCCATCTGCAATTTGTCTGTAGTCAATACTAGCCTGTAACTAGCAAAGTACTGTTCGCAAGCATATATTCTATCTCGATTTGGTTCGCATGAGAGACGCTATTGCGCCGCCGTCATTTTCTACTTTACGATCATGAACACTTCCAAAGATTATCCCATACTCTTATCCGAATCTTTCCCACTTTATTGTATCCATTTCATTGTTTATACAAGTGAATATTCTCATAATATTTGATTTTGTCTACGTAATCTAGGACTTATAATGCAAGGAATGCTACTTTTGTTTAAAGTTTTTCATTTATTTTTAATTGACTGAATATTCATTTCTTCATTCAAATCTTCATTCATGACGTTTGAAATATGTATGCTTCAGGACCCGCCCATGGTGTTGATTTTTTTCAACCCAGTGTGGGTCCTGTTAACAGAAACATCAAGAAAAAAAAAAATATATATATATATTATATGTATATATATAGCTATATATCCTATATATTATAATATTATTAGTATATATATATATTATATTATATATATATATTATATATATATATAATATATAACCATCTAGGTTTACTGCAATGTATACGGTAAAAGTGAAAAGACAGTTGGGATATTGAAGGAAGGTATAAGGAAATTAAAAGAGGATAGAATGTAGGGAAGAGATTGGAAGTCTAATGTGGATGGAGAGCTGCAAAAAACTGATAGGATAACATGAGCGGTGGTGTATAAACTCCAATCAGGAAAGTGAGTTGGGATTTATTACGGAAAAGAAGATATGGAACAATATAACCCAACGGAACTTGAAGAGGAAATATTATTAGGAGAAATTTTAAGGAATTAAATTGCAAACCAAACTGAGTAAAGATAGTGTGCGAGAAGAAGAATGCAGAGATCGATAAGGAGAGCATTAAAAGGTAAAATTAGAACACACAGGTTTGAAGAAGCTCAAGTGGAGACAAAGGATCTATTATAAGAGGAGAGGAAAAATGGAAGGACCACGGTAAGATAATAGGAAGAGATGGGAAAATCGTCATAATAAAACATGGAGCTTTGATCAGAGAAGTTAACAGTATACATATAATTAGGGCTGAAGGAGATTGAGGAGGAGGAGGAGGAATGAGAGATGAAAGAGAATGAAAAAGAACACACTCTATGATGATGAAGGAAGTATGATATTAATGAAAATGACGGACTTAATCTAAGGACATTAGAAAGGAAAAAAGTATCGAATAAGACACGATAATGGGGTGGTGGAGGAGAGTGAAAGTGACGAGTTGAGGAGGGAAATGTGATGGTACCTGTAAGAATTTGGACTCTGAGGGAAGAGTTTTTGGCAGACAAAATATGAGGTGAAAGAAGTAAGAAAAATCTTACTTTGTATTGAAGGTGGTGTACTTTAACAGTAAATGAATCCGATTACCGGATAAAGTAAAGGAGAAAGAGATTGTTCGTTGGAAAGAGAATATTCTTATTTTGAAGAGATAGAAGAAAATAAAGGGAATAAGGTGCTGAAGACTAGATGAGTTACAGGAAAAGGAGAAAGGAGGAAGATATGGAAAGCAAGGTTAGTTGTGAAAGATTTTATGGGGAAAAAAAGAGGATCCTAGAAATCGAGGATTGTGAAGCTCCTACTTTTTCAATAGAAGGGTTAAAGATAATCCTATCTATAATAAATATGAATGGTGGAAGGGTAAAGACCTTGGACGTGAAAAGCAACATACTTGCAAGAAAAGGAACGAAATTGTAATCCATATCAAAATTTTAGTATGAAATTGAAGAAAACAGTATATGGGTTGAAAGATGCTGCCAGAAAATGGTACGAGTTTACTAAAATAGGAGTTGGAGGTAAAAGTAGTAAAAATAGATACCATATTAAGGGTGGAAAATGAATGGAAATTTATGGGATAATGAGGAATGTGTCGATGATCTCATTTATGGAATCAGCTCTACTTCAGAGGATATTACATTACAGTAAAAAGAACTAAGAGTATTTTGAAGGGAAGAAAGTGATGTTTAAATATTTGGGAATAGAAATTAAACAAGAGAAAAATGGAGTATTAGAAGTCAGAGGAGGTATAGAGATAAGTTACCAGTAATAGAAAATTAAACAAGGAGAAAATAGAGGAAAAGTTGAATGAGGAAGAGATGACATTATATAGATCTCTGTTGGAGGAAGGATTAAACTGGATGTCGCAAGAATACAGTCGGACTAAGTTTTGATAAGGGTTAGGGAGGAATATGAAGGGGGCTACAGTGGAAGAAACTATATGATTTAATGAGGGTTGCAGAGGACGAAAAGAGAAAATTATGAATACCGAAGCCAAGGAAGAATGCGGTTGGGGCGCTCTATTCGGATGCTTCATTTGATAACATAAGTGTGGAGGAAGGACAGATAGGTACTTGTATAAGAGTAAAAAGGACACAGTGAATACCTGCATCCCCTGTATGAAATCGAAAGTAGCTAAAGGCTGGTAAGTTCAACGTCAGCCGAAATCTGTATGGTGAATACCGTAGAATGGGGAGGGGGGTATATTAAATATTTGTGGGTGGAATTAACAACGAATAAAGATAACTTAGCTAATATAACGTGACCGACTGCAAATCCTTAAGGGATTGTATCAGATCTAAAAGGAGTCAAGAATAGGATACTTAGAATAGAGTTAGCTAATTTAAAAGAAAAAATGGAATGGTTCAATCAGTTGAATGGGTGAATTCAAGATTACAATTAGCAGATGGGCTAACAAAGAGAAACAACCGAAAATATCTGTTGGAATTGAGGGTTGGGATGTGATGGGAGTTGAAGAAATGAGGATTATTATAATATATGCTCGATTTAGTTTCAGGTATGTTGTGAATCCTTATGCGATGGAGCCCTGCTAATCCATATCTGTGGGGTCCATATCAACATTGTGTTTTGTTTAATCTTTGTATTTTTCTTAGAGCTATAGCTGGAATAAAGTATGAAAGTAGTTTTGATAGTAAAGTAATTTAAGTAAAAAGTTTATTAAGGAAAAAGATTTCTAGTTAAAAAGTATTGTTTTTGTATTTTAGGAAAATAATCGAGTGAAGAATTATTCATATAATGAAAGGTTCGATTTTGTGAATGAAGAAATTCATTACCTTTCAATAACCTTATCTATTTCTTTGCCTCATTTTCTATCTTTGATTTCATCATTCTTGAAAGGTAAGGAAAACTTAGTTGGCATTTCTAATCTTCTAAGGTAAATAACATTTTTGATAATAGTATTTTAACCAAGATCACTCATGTCATTTATTCAGATTCTCAGCGCGCTACAAGCACTTAAAACCAATTCAAAAAACACAATGGTATCTGCTGTGCAACTTAATTTTTTCGGCTACTCCACCGAAACAAGTATTATTTTATGTTGGACCTCATGTAGGGGTAACGGCAATGAAATCACTGACAGAGGCAAAAATGGCCGCCACCACCTCTTTCGGAGTTGTTCCAGGTACTCCCGGATACCATTCGACAAGGCTACCTCCACAACCGATTACTATCCTGCTCTCGACAGGTTTTCAATATTGGCAAGAGAGCTGGACGAATGATCAGAGAGCAAACTTAGAAATATAAAAGCCGATCATCGGGAGTGGTCTTCCTCCCACCGAACGCTTACACGAGGTGATACTGCACGCCTCCGTATTGGCCACACAAATATCACAGTCACTATATGTTACGGAACCCCTCCATTTGCAAATTTTGTCGTACTCATACCCCCAATCTGTTCGCCATATCTTCATTGATTGTTCCCAGCTGGACCCTATTCACCGCCGGCGTCATTTTCCTACTTTACGATCCATAACACATTCCAAAAGGCTATCCATATCTTATCCGAATCTTCCACTTTAGTAGTAACTCTATTTTCTTGTTTCTACAAGTGAATATTCTTCATAATATTTGATTTTGTTACGTAATACGTAAATTACGTAAATGCAAGGATGTACTTTGTTTAGTTTTTTTATTTTATTGACTGAATATTCATTTCCATTCAAATCTTCCTTTGACGTTTGAGATATGTATGCTCCAGGACCCATGGAGTTCATTTTTCAACCCAGTGTGGCCGCATCTTTGTGAGCCGTGGTGTATCGATCCATCCCATACTAAAATGTTTCTGACCTCTTCTTCTATTTTCCATTATGATCTTGTTTATTAATAACTGATCCATTGCTCTCTAACTTCCTTTACTGCATCCTTTTTGTTCTTCATTAATTATGTTGTTTGCTTCTAAGTTTGGTTACCCTTTTCGCCACGACTCCAGTTAGTATTTTATATATGGTTGGTAAACATGTGATAGGGCGGTATTTGCTAGGCAATTCCGTTTCCTCATTCTTTGGTAATAGATTGTAATTCCACTAGTGAGCCATTCTGGGATTTCTTCTCGTTTCTCTATTAGCTTGTTAAAACTTTCTGTTAAGAGGTTTTATAAGTGTTATAATCAACCATACATTACGTACCTAATCCTTTCATGATGCTTTCCAACTTCCACTCTTTTTAATACTTGTTTACTTCATTTCGTAATAGTAATAGTATATGGTTATTTGGGGTTGTCTACCACCCTTTTCCAATCAGCCTCATTGTGCGTAACCACTCATAAATCTCTTCCAAATCTCTGTTCTTCTTTAGGTGGTGGTTTCTACTTAATCGTATCCTTTCTTGAGTAAAATATTCTACTGCTTTTTTTTCTCTTTTTCATATCTCTGCCTTTTTTTAACCTTTGCAACTAGTATTAGTTTCTTTCTTCATATTGCATGAACAAGTGGGTCCCCATTTTACACCCTCTCTCTATATAGTAAGTTCTGCACTTTTCTTCTTGTGATGGCAGCAGTAACTTCTCCATTTTAGAATGCAGACAGCATTGATATTTCTCTTCTTAGATTTTCTATTTCTTTATCCAGTCTAATTTTCCAGGGTGGTTTTATTTCTCTTAGTTTTGTTCTTATAGTTTCCCTGGTTTTAACTCCTAATGTGTCAGCTATTGCTCTAGCAGTAGCATAATATAGCCGGTTTATTTCCGAAATATCACAATTTAGTGGTATAAACCTCGGCAGCATTTGTCAGCAATTCCTGTATACTTATTTAGTAACCAGTAATTACTAATCTTGTTTATTCTTAACCTTTTTTCTATTCCTAGATGTATATCTTCCTCTCTATAATGTGATATTTTGACTAGCAATTCATCTTCAATTTCGTCATTGTTATTTGGTTCTTGCGTTTAATTTTGAATTTCGCCACTTTCATTTTCTCTTTCGTCATGTATCTGTTCCTCATCTGGATTTGTTTCCATTTCATCATTTGTATAATTTATTTCATCTTCACTACTTTGCCTACTTTCTCCCGATTTTTGTATCTCATTTCCCAGATTCACATATTTTTCATTGTATACTATCATTTCAAATTCTTCTAGTTTCTCTTGTTCCTGCTCTACCTTTTCTTCTATATGGGTAAACAAAGAACTATTACGGGAAGGTAAGAAAAATTTGCCTCCTCTGGGGTCGAACCATCGCATGTTGCGACTGAGAGCGAAATACTAGAGGCTCTACCACTTAGCCATCCTCTAACTTGAGTTAGAGGTTAGAGGATGGCTCAGAGGAGGCAAGTTTTCTTTACCTTCCAGCAATAGTTCTTTGTTTACCTACTTATTAATTGCGAGGATAGCAATATTATAATGATTTAAAATTCTTCTGCATTATAATTTATTTTTGATAACATGTATTTTTTCTTCTTCATTCTCTGGTATAACGGCAATTTTCATTTCGTTTTACTGAGTCAGCTTGTATTTTCTTGGTGTCCTTATAACTTTTTTCACCATCTCTCTATTTAGAGGTTTTAATCTTTCATCCAGGTCCAAACCTTGGACCTATGACATGAAGGATTTTTAGGTACTCCCTAGCATGTCTTAGGATTGCCAGGCTTTTTTTTTTATTACCTCCATGACCACATCCTTAACTACGATGTTGGGTAGCTTTTTTGAATATGTGGTCATGCTCCAATAACTATTAGTGTAATTTCAACCTCCTCCGCCCCCAAATAATTCTTGTCATATTTCAGTCTTACATATTTTACTTCCTTTTTTCTCTCATATAACGTTATTCTGTTGTCGTTGCTTATTCCAATCTCTATAATATAGCATTTCTGTGTTCTCTTCTCACTTACTACTATGCAGGGTTGGTGATTTTTTTTTTTTTTGAGAAAAAATCAATTTTTGATTTTGATATTCGTGACGTCACGCGAAATATAATTTGTAAAACAAACTTTTTTTAAGTTCGATCTAAGCCCTAGCTCTGGGTTCAAAAATCTTAAAAAATAGCGGCCTATGGTCTATGACACAATGAAAACAGCAACCTAATAGTAACACCTGATATTTGTAATATTGATAAATGTTTCAGAAATAAAAACCTGTTTGAAACATGATCTTTTGCTGGTGACAAAAGTGTAGAAATTTGGAACAGAGTAGCCTTGCTATAATATTATTATTCTAATTTTTTTTTATTTCTATTGAAGTTAAATCACTTAAATATACAAACATACTAATATGTAAAAAATAAAAAAAAATAAAAAATCATGATTTTTTGGATAAAAAAATCAAGTGAAAAAATCAGTTGATTTATATCAATTGATTTTTTCCGTGCCATCCCTACTATTATATCTGGTCGGTTATGTGCTGCAGGTATTGATGTTGGGATTGTATGGTCGTAGAGGATCATGGCTTCCTCGTTTTCTATTATTGTGGCTGGTTTGTGATGCCAGTATTTGTCAGTTTCTATTTCAAAATTGTATTTTTAGCATAGTTTCATATGAATCATATTGCAAATTGTGTTATGTCTATCTGTATATAAAACCCATTCGTAGCAGTGTTTCGCATCCTGTCAGAATATGGTTTACTGTTTCTATTTTTTCCTTGCACATTCTGCACTTTTCCGTGATTTCTTCTTTCCGTGATTTTGATGCCTAAGCATGTGTCTATTTAAGTATCCTTTCAACTTTAACTACCTCATGTCTTCAAATGCTTCAAGCCGCACTTAGTTTCTTTTCTCGTTACACTCATAGCCACACTCAGAACATTTAAATAATTTTTATATTTTTCATATTAATCTTAAGCTTCCTTTCCTATTACTACACTCATAGTCGCACTCAGAACATTTAAATAATTTTATTTTTGATGCGTGGCTTGTTTTTAAGTGTCCTTTCTGATTACACTCATAGCCACACTCAGAACATTTAAATAATTTTAAATTTTCATGTTTAAGCATGTGTAATCTTAAGCTTCCTTTCTCATTACACTCATAGTCGCACTCAGAACATTTAAATAAAATAATTTTACATTTTGATCAAATGGCATGTGCAAGCTTACACTCATAGCCACACCCAGAACACTTAAATAATTTTATATTTTGATGCGTAAGCATGTGTGTTTTTAAGTTTCCTTTCCGATTACACTCATAGCCACACTCAGAACATTTAAATAATTTTATATTTTCATGTTTAAGCATGTGGCTCATTAAGTGTCCTGTAGACCATGTCCTTTCAGAACATTTAAATAACATTTTATTTATTTTTTTTATCTAATGTCTGCAGACGTTTTTAAAGCAGGTTTTATCATCGGTCCAAACCTCAGACCTAAGGACAGAAGACCCCAACTGCCTGGTGCTACAGGTCCACATGGTTCCCCTCAAGGCCGAACATCTCCCATGCGCCCGAGCTCTCATTCGTTCGTGCCCGGCTGTTCAGATTCTCGCCCAGACACCGACCCGTCGGAACTGGTCCCTTAAGAACAGTTTGCGTAGTCTAAAGCACCCAGTCCTCATCCCATAAACACCCAGGTACTCAATGAGCCACAGAATTCCACTCTCCATCAGCAGGACCCTTTGATAACATGTGTGTGGTCTTCTTTCCGATTACACTCATAGCCACACTCAGAACATTTAAATAATTTTATATTTTTGATGCGTAACCTTCTTAAGTTTCCTTTCAATTACAAACACTCAGAAACATTTAAGCCTGCTGTGGGTTAACAGATGAGAGCTTAGGGTGATTTACGCTTGCTTTCATAATTACAATGGGCACATTTAAATTTCTTTATGCAAAATTCACTGATCATTTAAAATTTAAATAATATTTAAACAAGTTTTCACATTTTTGTTAATCCTTTTTTCAATTTTGACGTTTGAGGTAATCTTTTGAAAGTCCTTTTCATTTAACATCACTAATGAGGGTCTGTTCGAAACAAAAATAAAAATAAATACATGAATGAAGATATAAATTTGAATAGCTAACATATATATATATATATATATATATATATATATATATATATACTATATATATATATATATATATATATATACTCTATATATATATATATATATATATATATATATATATATATATCTCTATATAAGCTACATTAACATCGCTGCAGGGTAACTGAGGACTACAGGAAGCACATGCCGGCTATCCCAAATCAGCGCCACCAACGTGTTCACAGTCTAGTTTTAATTCTCATCCCCAGATAGATAAAACTCAACACTACACGGAGAGTTGAACAGTCTCTCGTATGAGAGTCGACGTGCCTGCTGCGATGGCAACATATATGCCGACCAGCCGACCATGACAATCGGCCCCGTATCAGGAAAAACCGGGGTTTTCAACCGGGGTTTACTGTAAATTTACACTAAATAATAAATTTAATCAAAATAAATAAAAAAAAATATATTTGATTATTTGATTATTTTGCTTATAAATTGATGCAAAATATAAAAACATACCTAAATATAATCAGTTTTTATTTGTATATATATATATATATATATATATATATATATATATATATATATATATATATATATATATTTATATATATATATATATATATATATATATATATATATATATATATCATAATATACTCTAACTATATCTATATCTTTCATATGTATGCTGCTCAACTGCTCTTCTTTCAACTGTATATACTTTGAGAGGGAAGCCTTGGATTCTTTTTTAGGTTACTTCATTTTATTACTAAATATACACAAATTAAAAACATTTTTAAAAGACTTTTTAATGAAATAGAATTTTTACAAAAAGGCTAATTTTCGTCCCGACACGCGAGACCTTTTCAGGCTAAGGGACTGGATTTCTTTCTTGGTCTTCATCAGTTCAAGTGTGTTTCAGTTGGTCTGCTATTTTCTTCATGAGAGATTGGTTTTGATGTTATCAGATATTCATTTTGTATAAATCTATCTTAACGGATGCTTATTGTAGTTGTTGCTATTATAAATGCAAAGGATTCCATGATTTTGCGAGTTCGTGTGATTGATATTTCTAATCATCTTTTATATTGTTGATATTGATAAAGTGGCCTGTGTTGCGCCTATGACTTGTTAAAGCTTATGCTGTCCTTGTGCAGGTCATCTGTATGTTGATTTTTTTCTTCTTTGCAAATCTATGGTTTCACCTATATGTTTTATTGCCATTGCAGGGGATGTGATATATAGCTTTGGGGGGGATTGGTGATGTTATTTGTTGGAATGAGGGTAATATTTTTGGTAATATTGTTTAACTGCAGAATATAATGGTAGTGAAAAGGAGGTGTTGCTATTTTTCGGCGGAAAGGTGCTATAGTACCTCTTTTTGCTTTGTTAATCTTTTGTGATGAAAAACTCAGGATGGTAAAGTGATTTGAAATTATTGTGGATGTATTTAGTTTCTTGTGTTAGAAGAGGGGACGAAGGCACGGAGAAAATAGAGATGACAGAACAGCTAATTTTGTGTTTGGGGAATGATTAGATAGCCAATATATATAGTTTGGTGCGAATATTGGTTTTTCTATATAGTAAATTACCAAGTGTTATTCCATGGGTTAAGGTATCGAGGAAGGGGAGAGAGTTGTTGGAAGGCATTTCTATCATTATGCTGAACTGAAGGATGAATAAAAGTTAATATAGTTTAGGACATCATTAGGGTTGGTGTTGTGAGGAGGGGAGACAAAAATGTCATCTACATATCTAATCCATAAACTATTGTTAATAAGGGAATGAGGAAAATATGTTAAAATTCTGTTAGTTCCATATATATGTTTTAGTATGGGAGGCAATTAGTCCCCTAGTAATATTTACCATTAAATGAAAAGTTGTATGTTGTGGTATTTCCCGTTTCATAGCAAAGCAGCTCATGCTCATTGCAACTTCATGTGTCCTGTGCTCTTCTCAGGCCTGCTCTTACACCTGTCAATACTATGACCATTCTTCTCTTCCCATAACTATACAGCTCGTTATAAACCTAATCGTCCATAAATTAGCATTTAAAGCCAATATTGCAATAAAACATGGTGAAACGCAAAAATATGTTCTTTTAACAAGTATATATGTCATAATCTGATATCTTGTGTAAAATGAAAAACGTAATTATTTCAGACGATGGTTCATTCTGAATTAGAGGTTTACGCCAGAATGGCAAATATATATATATATATATATATATATATATATATATATATATATATATATATATATATATATATATATATATATATATATATATATATAATATATATATATATATATATATATATATATATATATATATATAACTATATATATAATAATATATATATATATATATATATATATATATATATATATATATATATATATATTTAATAAACATTTATATCTTGAAAATCAATTATTTTCTAAAGATTATTAAAATAATTAATTGAATTAATTAAATGTATTCCTTTTTATAATTTAGAAATTATTAATTAATTGAAATTATATTTAGTACTAATCCTAGTTTTGGACTTTCGGTGTTTTTGACATTTCTAATTTTGTAACCGAAACACTCCATTGTAAATTCGGTTCCTAGCCTATATGCCAAACCGCCATTCACACCTTTCTTCTCGCCTCTCAAAATTCTCTCCTTCAAACATTGGTTTTATGACTCCAATCCACTTTTCTTGTTGGTTCCACTCACCAGCCCATCGCAGCAACCCTCTTCCATCCTTTCCCGTGGCCATCTCAACATCGCCATTTTATTCTCTCACCTTTCACCACACAACTCTCTAATACGTTGATTCTTCATTTTATCAATCTCACACCTAATACACCCTAAGATTGTCCATCAGAACACATTGAACTTTGAATCTATACCACTCTTATTGAAGACCATGAATCTCACTCACTATTATTATTCCACAGGTAACAACAACATACCCTCATGGACCTAGCACACTCTCGAACTGATCCTTTACATTCTGATGATTGTTGCACAATACTCCTGCCATTCACAGCTTTCCTGCTACTCTATCATCCGTTCCCTTCTCATCAACATACCCTAATGTTTACCTTTCAGACACTGTT
>JABUQX010123317.1:0-5000 GCA_015478945.1 Trachelipus rathkii
ATTTTTTAAAATTCTTTCTGTACTCCTGCAATTTTCTTAGTAATACATTATCTTTATTGTCCTAGTTAATATTCAAAATTCTAGTCACAGCTCCTGCTCTCCGAAATGAAAGGGGGCGTCTTGACCATTACACGACTAGTTGAATCCTCAGTGGGAGCTATACTAAAAAATTGTTGAGAACCATGCATGGACCACCCCAGGAGGCAGGGACCCCTCACACTAAACGTTCCACCTTCAACATCTATTCAATTTCTCAGCTTTTCGTGCGCCTTGCGATTCTCATCTAAATAACCTTTTTTTATTCACCATCTGCCCAAAATTATGAGATTTTGGCCCTGATGCACTTTATTTTAAATAAATAAATATTGCTTCAAATATAATCCACAATATAATAGATGTACAATAAGTAGATATATATCTCTCATATATTATCTATATTACTATCTATATACTATAATATATATCTATATTATTTACTATCTATCTCATATATTATATATATCTATAATACTATATATATATTATATATCTATCTATATATATTTACAATATTATTCTATTACTAATTATATATTAATATATATAGTTTATTTTATATTTCTTTCTATATCCCTCACTATCTCTCTCTATTTCTGTTTATATAATCTTTGTGTAACTAATATAATTACTCTATTATAATATAATTATATTATATATATATATATTATAGTATACTATATATGTGTGTGTGTGTGTGTGTGGTGTGTGTGTTGTGTGTGTGTCGTTCTGTTTCTATTGAAATTTTGTGTGTTCGTGTGTGCTGTTGGATCTTAATCAAGTAGTCATCATGTTCTGTGTGCACGCGCGCGCTGGTCAAAGAACCAAAAAATGATATTTTTACACTTGCAAAACCAAATTTTACTTCTTTTTAACTTAAGGATAAAAAAAACAACTGGAAAAATCCGATAGAATTACCTTTAGATATCGATTAATTCCCTCTGAGGGGATGATTAGCTACTTCCCCTTCTCATTTCTTTCTTGTCCAAACTCTTCGTGTAACAAGGGGAATAGTTACCCTCCTACACTCCCCTCCTTCCACCCTCTCTCGCGACCCCAGACCACAATTGTGGTATAGCTCCCTCCGACCCTCGATCCGTTTCTTTATGCGTTCAAACAATTGTGGGGAAAGTCTGGGTAATTTACCAATGAATTATGTCCCAACGTAACTAATGGCATTCAATAAATAATAATCTTTTTATTGTATATTGGAAATTTTCGGAATTTTATAAAAGAAGGAGAAAGGAAATAATGAATTTAAATCGATACTATGAGAAAACTCTTACTCAATTGTACAGACTATTTCTACATTTAAAATCACTCATCAAGTATTTTTACCTATGTATTCCTATCTAATCGATATACCTATTACTTGAGTACTATATCTCTTTATACTATCTCATATAGTTTACTATTACTATGTAATAATATCTCTGAGTCTCTGCGTAATCATATGAGTTATCATATTATATCTTTATATTATCTCACTAGTATTGTATTACCTATCTCTATTCTATCTTAGTACTATATTATAATTTACTGTTGAGGCACATGTACAGGACCCACTGCTCGGCTTCCACAAATGAGGTGATATATATATACCTTACTCTACTATCTATTCAACTCCATACATAAATTTTGCCATAAAGTATACTATCTTCTTTTTTATCATTTACCTTTCTATAATATATATATATATATATATATATATACTCTCTGTCCCATATACTATATACTATACTATATATACTCTCTATATTAAATATACTTATAAATGCTTAAGAGAGATTTTACTAATTTTCTTACGATTTCCTAAACTCAGAACTTCGAATGATGGAATTATATGTACATGTGTGTAAGTTGACAGAGAATGAGAGAGAACGTAGCGTGAAAAGACCAATCACTTGAAAATTGGCGGAGCATATCAGCCTTTGATTGAGTTTCTCATGCACAGCTAGAATTGAAATCAAAGATTAAAGCCGTGTTCGTTTTTGCATTTGTGCTAAAAAAAAATGCTTAAGTTTTCGTTCGTTTCGTCAACCATAGCGCAAAATGGTAAAAAAATGCTCATCAAACGTAAGGAATTTCTTTAATTATGTAAGGTTGCTATTTTATACAAAATTTTATTCCATATTACACAGAATTAGGGATATTTTTTACGCTTGGTGAGCATTTTTTTACGATTTTACGCTAAGGTTGACGAAAACGAACGCAAACTTGAGCATTTTTTTAGCACAAATGCAAAAACGAACACGGCTTAAGTAATGCATGTATCAATTCAGAATAAAAAGTACTTTGAACATTGGCTGAAAAAAAAGGAGGAAAGGGCCTTAAACAATGGTTCTTGTGACCCTTCGGGATTCCTGCGTAGGGAACAATGATAAAATGGTTTCACTACGCCCTCTATCAAAATACAAAGTAATGTTAGTCCTTGACTGAAATTGCGGATGAAGATACGTGAATTCTAAAATTATATTTCCATGGTAACAGTGGTGGCCTAAACTAAAAAAATAAAATAGATAAAAATAAAAAATTAAAAACACACACACACACACACACAAACACAACACACACACACACACACACAAACAAACACAAATCTAGTGGGAAAAAAGGGTATATTCTGGGGGCAACGTTCCCCCCAAAAAGTCAATATAAACAGCTTGAGAAGATGAAGGGAAACAATCGTTTCCAGACGGTTACCCTTGAATGGCGTGACCCTCCAGATAGGTAAGATAAACCAAAATATATAGCTAGGATAGTTAAAAATAGATAGATAATATCGCTCTGAACCCTTTATATATATATATATATATATATATATATATATATTATATATATATATATATATATATATATTATATATATACTAATATATATTCTACTATTACTAATTCCATTATATATATACCTATATCCCTATATATAATATTCTTCCTAATCTCGTAAAAATAACGCACCACGGGTAATGTCACTCGCCAGGAACGGGAAAGGCCCTAACCCATCGAAACCCACACCAACACAACGACAGGCAGCAGTGTATCTATGCTAACCACCACAGCAGAGAATTGGCTGCAGTATTGGGCGTTACCGAGATTACAAATTAGCAAAAACCATAAATCCACGTAACTAGACCTGAGACGAGGTGGGGTAGGTATGTCGGGGGTATAATCCAGCGAGGGATCATTCACGTGCACGAAGCTACTTCCGATAACAAGAGAGGATTAGCTGCGTCAACTGTCATCTAGATCATGAAGTGCGATAACAACACTCCACGCCGAATGACAAGGAGTCCCGGCACTTGGTCGACAGGTCGTGCCTCACCGCGCAAATTACCAACGATTTCTGCACGGGTTCGGTCAACGGAACCAGGATAATACCCTGACACATGATCGCCGGCAGACAAGGTAGCCCAGGGCCACGACACCTGTGAAAGACCTGAATTTATCACGTCTACGTGGCAATTATTCGAGAGCGGCCACATCAACGGCACGACATCTCTTCAGAATACAGCTGGCGAAGAGGTAACATTGCACCTCAGGGGTGACTGACATATCAGTGCACGCTCTGACGCCTTGCGGCAACATAATTACCGGCCCCGGAGGCTTACATAGGTTCCACTCGCACACTACGGCGCAAATCGTGAAAGGCGCGACTCGGCATTTGTCCTGCCAGAACACAATCCATTGGACGATCGACGATTGGGCAAAAGGTGTTCTCTTTACGGACGAGTAGAGAGTGCCCTCTGTACGCCTCAGACAGGCGTACTAGAGTATACGGACGACCCAACCGGAAGAGGTTTCACGCAATGCCAATGTGCTGGGCAGGTGCCAGCCGTTTGGAATGGGCTGTCAATCGTCTGGGAGGCATCTCATATCGGGGCCTACGGAGTTGCACATCTCTTCGATCCGGAGGCACTCCTTTTTACAGCTGTAAGGTATAATTCACAGGCATCCTCTGAACCATATGTCCGTGCATATGCCCCATACGCAGTGACTCTTTCATCCTATGCATATGTCAATGCAAGACCACACAAGGCCCATGTGTGAAACGACTACCTTCCAGGACGGTTTCAGAATTTAACGGCGTTGGAGTGAAAGCATATAGTTCCGGACCTCAACCCCATGCAAACATTTGTGGGATATCCTGCAAACTCGAATCCGGACAGCTGCAAACCCCCTCCAACGGACCCTCCCGGACCTGCGACAGGCAGTGCACGACGTATAGGATCAAATCACTGGTCAGGACATTCTCGCCCACTCAATTCGATGGCAATGTTTCTCGGCGGTGTCTAGGTCAGTCCATTCCGTTAGCAGAGGGTCAATACATGGTATTGAAGACAGTGACTCCAACAACCCGCGACCGTCGCCGTACTACCAATCATTGTGTGCTTGCAGCGCCGAATCTTCCGAACCTTACTGCGAGATCCTTTGGCTGCACCTTGGGCTCACACTCTATCAACCTACGGTTTGGGGGAATCCACCATGTTATTGTCAAAGTCCAATAAAAAAGTTCCTTCGGCGTTCTTTTTCAATTCCTTTTCCTACCCTGCCTTCGCCACGTACCCTCTGTGGTGAGGTAAATTGAGACTAGAAGTAGATATATATATAAATCTTATAATTATTATCAGTATATATATACTATACTTAACTCTATTATATATTATATATATGTCCTATTATAATATATTAATATATTATATATATATCCACTTATAATACTATATATATATTAAAAATGACATGAAACTAACGACACAATATTTATAAACGAACAATATAAGACCTAGAAAAAAAAAAAACACAAAAACTGGAAATAGAAAAATAAATTTGAGATTTATTTTTGAAGAAATGGATGCGAGTAACGTCAGTGTTCCTATTGTGAATGTTTACAACTTCGCTTCTAATGGAGACATATTACAATGCCTTACCCATTAAATAGGCCTAAACGGGAATGTAGGAGAT
>JABUQX010123317.1:7500-18340 GCA_015478945.1 Trachelipus rathkii
TATATATATATAGAAGAGAGAGAGAGAGAGAGAGAGAGAGAGAGAGAGTTGTTGAGTTAGTGTACAGGCTCACTCACCAAAGGAGAAGCCATCGGCATCTGTTAACAACAGGCACCCATAGGTTAGTGGAGAAGGTGCCAATGATGGTTATAAATGCGACTCTATGGGGGAGTCCTAACAACAATTCTACTTAAAGCCGTTTTTCGTTTTTTTTTTTTTTTTTCCATTTGTTGCCTTACGAACGTAAGAAATGCCCGAGGTTTGCGTTCGTTTTTGTCAAAATTTAGCGCAATTCTTAGAAAATTGCTCCCAAACGTAAAGGAATTTTCTAAATTCGTAGAGTGCTATTCCCCCCGTGCTTGCCGATTTTAGGACTCGCTTTTGAAAAAAATTCAAACAAAAAACAAAGATGGCCGCCGTGGTAAACATTAGCATTTGATGAAGTTTCTGTCAATAAAATTAGCTTAAACTATTCTTATAAAAAATCGTAAATTCCTCACAGTAGTTGATCAATTATTTGTAAATAATCATTTTGTTAGTTTTTTTTTTATTTCTGTTTTATTCCAAAACAACTTGCTCCATCAAAACAGCTGATTTCAATTGTTTGTAAACAAAAATATAAAATCGTGATCGTTTATGCACAAAATTCGTGCTAAAACTGGGTAAGCATTTCTTATCGAGCGAAGCACAAATGACAAAAACGATAACGGCTTAAGATATATCAAAAATAGGGGAAATCCTAACAAAATTCTATTAATATGTGAAAAAGGTATATCCTAACAGAAGTCTATTAATATATGTAAAAAGAAATAATAATAAAAAATTATTTAAATATTATACAAAATTTTCAGTGAAGTAAGTTAAATATTGAGTGACTATTGAAGTGGAACGATTAAGGTAAAATATGGACAGCCTTTTAGATGTTATGGACCATATAGTGTAGGAAAATTAACAATATCGATTCATATAGGTTTATTTGAAAAAGTATCGTGAAGCCTAGAATTTCTTGCAAGCGAACTTCGTGTGAAGGCGCAGCAGGGGTTGAAGAAATATTTGAAGACATCTGTTGTGCTGAAAGAGGAATCTTGAGGAGTGAATGTATTACACTATATTTGAAGAGTGTGGGATAGTGGAAATGTTTGAAGATTGGATTGGTAAGATTGGGAGTTTTCATCAGTAGCTTGCAGACGTGCTGTGGAAGGGAGATCTAATGGATCTATTAAAGTAGAGAATAGATTGAATGTGATAAGGCGTCGGCCACAGCGTTATCTGAACATCTGATGTGTAAGGCTAAAGATACGTATTCCAATAAAATGCAGAGATGATATCTCTTACGTTCACTTTGTTGGATTTCTGATACAAAAAGCTAATATAAGATGATTGTGTTCGGTGCAAAGAACAACATTTCTACCATTCAGGAAATACTTAAAATGTAGAGCAACAAAATAAGAGGCTACCAGTTCTCTTCTGAAGGCAGAAGACCGTTGTAGATCAGTCATTAAATTTTTTGTTGTACAGGAACAAGTTGACCATTTACACCTGGTATAACGCAGCTCCTATTTCTTATCATATATATATATATATATTATACTATAGATCTATACTATATATATATATATATATAATATATAGATAATAGTAAAGGGGTATTGAAAGGGACTGGAAATCTGGAATCCGAATCCTGAAGGATCAGGATTTTGAAGGTTCCAGTTCCAGGCACTGAACTGAAAGTACGGATGAAATTAGTAATCCATATTCTTGGAATGGTAGTTGTTCAGGATCCAGGGACCTGGATCTGGACTGGACATATATAGCATAATATATATATATCTGTACATCTTAAGAATCTACAGCCATGAGAAATACATGCTAAGAATCCGTTCCTGCAAGAGAGAAATAACACGCATACCACACCACACCCCGCACAACACCCCCCGCACCCCCGCCATAATATATATTAATATAATAATATATCTAATATCTATTATATGATATATTAGTATATATAAATAATAAATATAATATATAGTTTACACATAAATAAGTATGCGCGCGCACGCATGTATGTTTCCGCGGCGTCTTTCCGCGTCGGTCCGCCCCTCGCAGAGGCCGCTGCCACATTTTTCCTAACAAACAGTTGCAATGAAACAGATAAAATAAAATGAGGAAAATGAAATGAAGAGATATTTTAAAAGAGAAGGAGGGAGAGAGATGAAAGAAAATCAATTAGCTACCTAAAGTGTAATGTACAGCTGTCAATATAACGTAAGAATAAATGGCTGGAATCAAGAGGAGAAAATGATTTTAATTACCTTAAATGACAGTTAAAAATTTATAGACTTGTAAGAAGGGAGATAATTACTGTATTGAAACTCACTTCACTTGACAGGTTAAAATTTATGAGTCAATAACAATGCCTGGAATCCATGAGGAGGGGAAGAATTTAATACCTTAAGTCAAAAAGATTAATACTTTTATACAGGGGAAGACACAAAAGCTTTGTACAACATTCTTTAAAATAATTACATTTTTAAAAGTAGCGGTGGGATATAGTGAAAGAAAGTTGATATATCTTTTAAATTAAAGGGGCAAAGATAAAATTTTAAAAGAGGGGGAGTTATAGACAAAGGAATTATCAGTTAACCTAAAGGTAAGGTATCAGCTGCATTATGACGTTTCTGGGTAATGAACAAACACCAATTTCTTGAATGACACCGAAAGTTCTTTGGTCTGCACTAACAAGAAACAGTCACACCGTACACAAGTGAGAACAATACATAATACTACTAATACATCAATACATACAACACATATACAGAATAGCTCTCCTCTAACAACTAACTAGCTAAAACTAACTAACTAACTACTAACTAAATAACTAATATAAAAATATATATATATACTATATATATAAATAAGATATATCTAATATAATATATATAATATATAATCCAAGTCAATACCGAGAGTTGGAATTTCAAAATCATACTGCATGAACACCAACTGTCGATTTTCTAAATTTGTAAGTTTCTATTAATTTTAAAAAGTTATGTATTTTCTTATTTTATTTAGTTTATATTTATTATAAGTACTTTATATTTAAAACCTTTATTTAATTTTGTTTGTTTCTTTCAAAATTATGTTTTATAAAAAAATTATCTTTCATTTTAAATTAAAAAATTTGCATTTACATACCCAAACAGTAAATCAGTAAATCTTTTTAACAATAAATCAGTAAATCAAAATCAAAAACTCCATACCCTCATACCCATCCGTGATCATTGACATTGCCAGCCTATTGAATCTATTGATTCAAGGTCATATTTTTACTAAAATATCCTCGTTGTAGTTTACTGATAAAATTGATTTATTGTTTTATTTGCTTTAAACGTTTGTTTTTACTAAAAATAAACTTTAGATAAACTTAAAAATTTGATTTTAACATACCAAAAGCCATAATCATAATTCAGGCAAACTGCCTTCCAACCCCTTCCCTACCCTTCGCAGATATTGATCTATTGATCTAGTCTATGATCATGATCAAGTCATATTGTATACACTCTCAAAAACTTTATTATTTGTTTGTTTTAAAATAATTTTACAAAAAAATTATTTATTGTTTATTATTCTAAAACATTTGTTTTACTAAAAAATGATTGCTTTATGTTATACCTAAAAGAAATTCATTACATACCCTACGAGCATTAATAGCTAACACAACGCCTTGCCAACCACATCCTACCCTCCCACTGATCGTATGATCATTGATCATTGATCTATGATCATTGAGTCAACATATCTAACTAAATGTAATTCCATACTAAAGCAGTAAATCAGAAATCATTCATCTCATAGACGATCCACACCCTCCAACGTTCATCACTACTGATTGCTATGACATTGATCATTGATATATATTCAAGCTTTACTTCTATATAATAATCTTTGAAAAAAAAGCGGAAAAAGAAAACAAGTTTTATTAGCGTATAACATAGGCAGACCTTCTTGTTCATTTAGTGGTGGTGCACCTGTAAGACGGGTAAATTAATGTTCCGCCTGCTCTCATCTCTTGTCCTGCCTACAGATGCGGAAAACTTTCTTATAAAATATTGTAAAAGAAGGTGAGATTTCGAGCAAAAGGCCTGTTAAATCATTTGGCTACAGGTTACCAGAAAAGTTATATCAAAGATTAATGTCAATCACGAAGTTTAATATGATAAAAAAGCTCCAATGTTTACCTGGTCTGAAATTAAATCCTTACGATTTAATGCATAATGAATGAGGAAGAGCCGAAACCTTTACAGTTACTCCATATTTAAACTCCACTGTATTTTAATAACTCATATCTTTCACCAAAAGTAAAGTAGGATTCTGAGTATATCTTAAATACACAGATTATAATTGTTGGCAAAGAAAGACATGAAGTCCATCAAGTGTGGCCACACAAAGTCCCTACCCTGCGTAAAGAGTTCCAAAAGTATATAAAGGAATACACATATAACCTCAACTTATTTACTGGTCGCGACTTCACCATGAGGAGACATTCAGGTGGTTGCTGCGTCAAATATTTACCTAAGAGCGAGACAGATATTATTGCCATTGTGCCGACTAAAATAAACTCTTTGAGGAGAATTTAAAAGAAATTAGACGAAAAACGTAAGCGATCTGTGAAGATGAAAAATGTATACAATGTAGTGAAGTCTGTCTAAATTTATAAAAGGAAATGTTCTTCAGCTCAAAGCTGCGTTGTCATAGAAGCATCATTAAAAACTTCCTGTAACGGTAAGAAACGCTAAAATAACATGAAGCTCTTCGGATGCACCTGATGTACCTTTCTCTTTCACACACACGGGCTGCCCAAAAAGAGGTAGTGGTTACCCTACAGCGATTAGAGAAGAAAGAAATATAATACAGGAACGCACCCTACAACAGCACAACAACAACACAGCAACCCAACAACACCACAAAACAACAACAACAACAACAACAACAACAACAAGCACAATAACAGACTATCCTCGACACAGTCCCCGAACAGTCCCACTCATCTCTCGGTTCCCCAGCAGTGTTCTACCACATAGCATCCGTTGCATACCGCACCTTGATTTTATGATCCGCAAGTGAACAATAAATCAATACGAGAAGGAACTCCATCATATATTAAACTCTGAATAAGTGTTCATGAAAAAAGATCCTATATCAAAACCATAGACAAAATTAGTAATATAACAGTTATAAAATCACGCTAAAGAAATTAAGCTCTAAACATCCAATACTAAAGATGTAAGGTGAAAAAGAAGAAATTTAACCATATACGGCAAGGAACGCTTACCAATGGATAAGAAAACGGGATTGCAGCTCTGTATAAATTTAAAAGACAGCTTCCTGGAATAACTCGGACAAATCATATGAGCGGAGAAACAAAGCGATCGAATATGTTGAATTGATATCGATCTCTCGCGTGATGAAGAAGTGTTCCTGTCTCAGGATGAATAGGATCAAACAAGAACTTCAACCTATTAATTTTCGAACTTTAATCAAAATAAACAAAAGATAACGGAACTGGATAATATCACCTGGCTCCTAACCTTGAACGTGAGCCCTCGACTCCATGTAATTTCATCGGCTAGCGCTAAACGATGCTACATCACAGTACAACTTCACTTCAACGTGCAGGAAGAAAAAAAAAAACCGATCCTTCGCTTCAAAAATGATCTAGTTCTTATACTAATTTTAGACCTTTTATGCTGTGTCAATGGTGTACATTATCTTAATTAATATAGTGATATAATTATTTGTAATTAAAAATAAAATATTTCATATCATATTATGTGATTCTCATCTATTATAAGAATATTTTTGTATTATAATGTCATTGGAGGCTGGACTAGGAGCGGTCGAAAATATTACTTGATGTAAACAGCTACAGTTACGTGGAGCTTTCTAGTCGCTTTCAAAGTTCCTTAATTTAATAAAAAGAACTGAAAAATTATTTACAAAGGAGATGCTTTACTCTACATAAACATACGGAAAAAATTTCGAAAAAAGGTGTTAACACTTAAGGAATTCGAAGGATTTCTTGATTGACTGAAAGAATAAAAATAATAAGTTAACATAGAACAGTATCAATACATCTTATTTGTGATAGATTAGATTCCAGTACTTATGGTAAAGCTTAAAAGATAAAAAGAAAGACGTATGCTGCACGCATCAAGCAATTAAAAGAGGAGATAGAATTATCCTCAAGATGTGACGATAAAGTAAGAAATTTAGGTTAGAGAGTTTCAAGAAATAGTACAGAGTATGATATAGCAACACATTATCAGTTAATAAAGCTGCAATAAGTGGAAAGAGTACAAAGAACTATAAAGAAAGAATCAAGATTTCACGAAAATGCATCTTTACATATATAACTGCAAGACTGGCTATCTAAATAGGCTATCATAGAACATAAGAAGACACCAAGAGGGAACAAAACCCTCATTCTACTGCCTGTACGGAAAATAAAAGATACCAAAAGAAAGAATGAATATGTGAGAGTGTCTAGGTCATCAAATTTGCAGAAAAGGGTATTGGAGTAGGATCAAGAGAAGTTTTCAAAGTAGATACAATCAGAGAATGAAAGAAGAATTAAAAATTAACAACTTGAAGATTAGATGGAACAAATTAAAAGGGAGGGCTACTATAGAGCAGGGAAATACAGAAATAAGGGTTTGATCCTAAAGTAACTTAGAAAGAAAATGAAAAAAAGAATATAGTATAAAGGAAAAGAAAAAATAAAACAGTCGACCAAATTTGTATGCTTCCCACGGTAATATGATATAAACATGAATAAAACATTGATGCATTTACTGTGAATCATGGAATGAAGATCATCTATTAACGCTGCCTCATCGGTTCATGCATATCCGAAAAATAAATACAAGACTATACAACCCAATTATGAAGCACTAAGAACTTCGAGAAAATGTATGAACAGGATAAGTAAATAATCTCGACGCCGAATTGAGAATTTGCCTGTTCATATGTGGCTTTACGGATCTTAGAAATCGTTGATAATGTAAAAATGTATAAAAAGTAAACCAATAGCATCCTCAAACGGGCACATATAAATTCGCTGAAATTATTATAGAGCAAACGGTCTCTATAAAAGTCGGTACTGATGTGTCATAGACTGAAACAAAAATTTGAAAGAAGTCAAATAGGAAGATTTAGTTTTCTGTAAAAATCCGCTCCGAAGATACGTGGTTAATCTTTAAAATCTCAATCTCCAGTAACCTGAAAGATATAAGTTATTAGGTCCGCCCTCACGTTTCGTAAGTGTTCCCAATTATAAACAAAGATCGGAAATAATCAAACCATTTAAAGACAAGCGTTATATACCAACGATGGAAGAGTATGTTCCTCAAAAATGACACCAACAGTCATACATTTGTGATGCATGAAGATTGGAGCGAGCAAGCGATTGTTTCTTGTCCAGAAATTGTAGAACCAATAAAGTAGGTCGGGAAAAAAGCCTCTGTTAAAGTAGTCAGTCAAAAGGTCGAAAGTTAAAGCTTACGTATACGTTCACTACTTACCTATGAGTAAAACCCAACTGAGTTCAGTTCGCGTTTATATAGACGTGAATGCAAAACAACCCATTCAGCAATGGACAGCAGTGTGTAAGTACACATAAGAAAGAAGCATTCAGCACAATAAAATACATAAGAAAGAGAAAAGTCTCATGGGATCAAAATGCAGAGGAAGGTTACCGGAAGGAGTTGCTTCGTATTCGTAGAGCTATCCCGACTTTAACATCAAGGAGGTAAATACAGTTGCTAAAAAAGCGCCAAAAGGAAAAACACAATCCAGGTATAAGGGGTGCGACCTCTAGTGCGAAAAGCCGTAAAGCTGAGTTTCAGATAAGATGTAACGATGTACGAAAATGACGACGTAAGATAATGGCAAGTGTGGTGTTCGTAAAAACCATACAAGAGAATAAAAGGCCACTAAAGAAAGTATTGATTGTTTGCCCTAATATCATGTAGAGGTAACTTTTTACATAAATACTAACTGCACTATTTCGTATAAGGAATTTTAAACAATACTTCCTCATATACTAAGCGATGTAGGTAGCCAATGACATTTCACTCCATCCATCCAGCCCCGCCGACTGGGTTAAGAGCGAAATTGATCTCTTTTCTGGTAATCCACCAGATCATGTGAGTGAACCAATTTTACTAAGTATTAACCCGTCACCCATAACAAATACGATGTACCCGAATTCAACATCCTGCCACTTCTGACCAGTACTGATCCTTCGAATGTGTTATAATCTGAAGAACTAATAGTACACGAAAGGTTCAACATTCACAACCCACTGACCACATATCTCCACCGAACAAATTCTGAACCATTCTTCAATCAACTTTGAGTGTTTTTAAATGAACACTCAGGACATCAGCTGCAAGTTAGTCTTATCGAAGTTATATTGAAGACTTTGGGCCAATTAATTCGATAACTAACACCCCCTCTTTCAATTTAAAAAACTACCAATTAAAAGTTAGAAAAATTTACGAACTAAATCTAAAAATAACTTACGAAATATGGACGTAGGTACGGTGATAATCCCTCAGAAACTATCTACCATCAGACACCGATCAGGTTAACTAATCACCCTAGTCAATTTGCGTTAAGTTCAAGCAACGCTACACTACAACGTCCGCTCCAAAGCATTTCAAATTACTGAGCTTATTCTATGACGTAAATGAAATTACTCTCCCTTTAAACATATGAAAATAGAAGTTTCTTTAACGAATACAGCAAAACTCTTCAAGAAATTGACAATTTTAACTTACCAGGATACAAGTATTAAAGACAACAACGGGTCAAAGCACTACCCAGAGGCTAATAAAGAATGTAGAACCGATCTATCTGAAACTATGGAGCGCTTAAATTACCCATTTCGGTCTTAGAGGTAAGTTTGGCACGTGAATGGTCACCTACGGGGTCGTGATAGAGAGAAAGAAGGCTCACAATTCCATGTCGCGCCTTTACATTATTGCAAATACTGATCGCAGCGATAAGCGGGTACAGTGTGTCTCAAAGACTTATGCGAAACAGTAATAGATGCCTACACCACAGCGATCTTCAGCTTTAATCTATCATCAATCGAACAAAGCACATAGGTAAGTCTAAGTTGACAAAGTTGACATCTCTCATCATGGTATTGGAATCTCACAATCATCGGAGAATACAGAGACGAATAAAATCTGAATTAATAACGATGAATGAAGAAGAATATAAAGACTTTAAAAAAAGAAATTTAGGTGTATCGCGAATGAACTAGCGGAAATTGGATAACCGACTCTGGACTTACCAACACTCTCCCAGGATGTCGAACAATGGTACAGATAGCTTTATAAGAACCGAATAATGTTGTTATCCTTGACCTCTGGGCATAGATTAGTATAATCAGATCTAACTCTTTTAAATATAAGAATGTCAATATGTAAGAACCTTTTGTTTTCCCTGACTACTATTCCTCTAATTTTGGTATAGATCGTGATTTATTGCATTAATTTTTAAAAGGTTTCTTTTAATAAACTTAAAATATTTGATTGCTGTAAAAATTTATTATTAAACGCATTATGTAAGTCGCACTAAGTATAGCAACGTTAAAATAAATTGTTTTCTGTTTCCCGCTTTTACAAAGACTTAATTTTTATATACTAAGAAAGAAACCTGAATCAATAGATTTCACTAGAAATAATAGACTGGAAGGTAGGAGTGCCGGAGGGTACTGTGATTACGACTACTGATTTACTGCTTAGAGAGAAACTAACAATTTGAGAGAGAAAAGAGACTTGATCAATAATCAATAGATCAATAGGATAATAGATAATAGACTCAATAGGATCAATAGATCATCGGAGTAGAAGGTGTTGGAAGCATTTGATTAACGATTACTGATTTATGCTTTAGGGTATGTAGAATGTGAATGCAAATATTTTTTAAGTTATAAACGAATAAAAGAATAATTTTAGTAAAAACAAAATGTTTAAAAGCAAATAAAACAAAATAGAATAATTTTTATAGTAAAAAACAATGTTTAAAGGAAACAAAACAAAATAAATAAAGTTTGGGGATGAATAAAAAATAGGACGAATCAATAGATCAATAGATCAATAATATATCAATAGATCAGATGGGTAGAAGGGTGGTTAGGAGGGCAGTTTGATACGATTAACTGAGTAACACTGAGACTGATACTGATGACCTGGATTTAATATTAAGGGTAGTAAAGAATGCAATTTAACGTTATATACGAAAAATAAATTTTTTATAAAACATATATATGAAGTAATAGGGCAGGAAAACCAAATAAAAGTTTAAAAATTAATAAAAATTTAAATCAAAAATTAAACTAAAATAAAAAGAATAACATAACTTTTAACAAATATATAAATAAAACTTTACAATTGAGAAAACGAAATGTAATATAAATGAACGAACGTAGGAAAGTCAAACTTCGTAGTGACTGAATAAGATATATTATATATAAATATAATAATATCTATATATAATATATATTAATACTATATATATAATATGATATATAGTATAATATATAAGTTAGTATAGTTAGTTATTTAAAGGTTACAATGATAACAACTATATGTGGTATTATTAGTTATGATATGATGTAGTATAGGTTAGGTTATCTTCAACTTCGGAACAGTGTTGAACTGTATCTGTTATGTGCAAAGAACAAAGAACTGGATCAACTGACCAGAACATCGGGCTTGTTCAACTTACCCCATTATAAGAAACGTAGTAATTGGCACTAACCTTACCG
>JABUQX010123318.1:15000-38522 GCA_015478945.1 Trachelipus rathkii
TATGGAAAGATACTCTGCAAGAACTTTAGATATCGGAACATATAGTAAGGAGCCGGAAGGAAGAGTCACGAGTGAGTGGAGGTGAGACTGAAGGAGTAAGCCGAAGGAAGAACCGGAGGGGAAGATGAAGATTGCGTGAGAGACCCTGAAGAAACGATCTATAGAGCCGGATGCCCACTGATCGTATGTGTGTCACCGTATGAAAAGGACTTGCGTGTTAAAATAGAAAAATGGCGCAACCCCCGAACACTCGTACTTCCGCGTGTTGTCTATGTGTTGCCAGGTTCACCCCAAAGCGACCTCCCCACGTACTTAACATTTTTCGCCCCTAGAGCCTTAGTGAGATACGCCTTACTTCCAAGCCCCATAGGTCTCCGAGGGAAGACGTTAAGACTAAGACGCTAGTAAATACATAATATATATCATAGATGGTTAATAATACAGATAAAATTCAAGTCAAGATCTCGACTAAGAAATAAAATAATAATAGATAAAATAAGATCGAGAGCCAAACAATCCCGAGCGTGTATTAGACCAGACATATATGCACTATCTAATATAAAAATAATAATAAATTCCAATCAATATATTAGTCATAACCTGAAATAATAATGAGACAAAAATGAATAGACATATACAATTATATGATTAATACAAATAAACTATTAAATTTATAAAATATAATTATAAAATAAAATAAATAATAATATATATATATATAAAATATATATATAATAATAAAATGGGTAACTGATAATTTTATATTAAAGATGTCAAAGATTCAACGTTGAAATAAAATTGTTTCAGCAGATATTATTATTATAATTTTATTAAGTAATTTAAGCCTATATATGTATAACAAATATTATGCGTAAAATCTATTATTTACAATTAATCCTTGGTCACACGCCTCACAAGAAATTTATTAGTATTACTGAAATGTATAAGTTCAAGATTATTTGTCCGGATAAATTTAGTAATATAGATGAATTAGCCTTCAACATATTTATTTTTTTCTTATAATATGTTTATAATCTCTTTTATTGACTAAACCATAATGGTCATACGTAAAAGTTGCGATTTCTATATCTTATACACATTTATCTTACTGACTACCTGTAAGGAGGCTATGCCTACTTACGGCCAATAATTTCCGCGTGTGTGCTTTTTTATGTACTATACTGATGCTACAGGGAAACAATTTCTTCGATAGGAAAACAACTTTTAAACATCAGTGGTTTTGGCCATTACCCATATTACACTGGGACAAACGGGGAACTTCTTGATTTCTTTTTGTTGCCACCACTCGTTATCGACTACACATTGGGGAACAAACTTCTTTACATGTTTTTAATATATCAGCACTTTCCCCATCCGGTGGAATACGTTCTATCTGTGGATAACATAATCGATCATCACATTGTAGAACAATAACATCTCTGGACACGGTACTTCTAAAATCAAGTCGAAAACTGGAGTCGCAACGAAGCTAAACAATAGCTTAGGGAGACTCCTTAAACAGCAGTCTAGATTATATTAGCATTTATAAAGTTTTATATCAATCCATTCTCATAAGAAATCATATTTTTCCTTTCAGTATAAATCTTGAAATAATTTCCCTTGCTGCTTTTTGTGGTGACTCCTATCATCATACCCGACGAAATATAGAAAAACTAAAATATATATCACATCATTCTTCTCATCGGTGTGCGGTGCCCAGCTATTTCAATGTTCACTAACTCCATAAACCAGGAGGCAAATCGCCTTTAGAGGAATGGTGCTTGCGGAGCACTCTCCGAACCTTGCGCGAGAATATCCATCGAGAGGTTTGAAACATATTAAAGCCCTGTCATAATGCATAATTTCACGAGCGAGAAATTTCCGCTGTCTCAGTTTCAAATTCTTTGTAGTAAGATTAAGAATGAACACTGTTCAATTTGGTATGCATATTACTAAATTGTAAGATCAAATTGCTTGTTCACATTCCAACTGGGCATAAGAATATCACTTATCTTCGAACTATAATAAGATTGGAGATGGATATAACTCGCCATTTTCCATCAGAATGATCGGTAACAATCATATTCAGTCCAACATTATAAAATTGGGAAAACATTTGCCACATTACTGTGACTTAATCATTTTGGGCAAACTCGTTAGAGTTAATTCCTTGTACAGTGACGATCCACAAACTTCTTTAAGAGTGTCCAGTTTTTCTTCCATAGGATAATTGTGTTCAAGCAACACATTCAGCTACTAAAGATTTTTTGATATGTTCAATTCCCATCATTGTTTGCAATTTGATATTTTCCATAACTCCTAAATACTAAATGATTAAGTTCATTTTGTTCAGACAAAAAATGGGTATTTCTCATTTCAGTTTGGCAAGCCCCACGCAGGGAATATTATTTTTTCTCTTAAACTCGAAAAAGCACACCAGTTGAGAATACAGTCATCATAATCTCCAAATTATAAAATTAAACGTTTCGTATTTAATGCCGTTGGTTCTTGCCGAAATGGATTTCCTTCGAAAGGTTTAATTTTAAGTAGGTAGGTGGCTCAAACCTTTTAAATAATATACGAAAGAAGAAATAAATTTCTGTTGACGAATAAGATGGAGGTGTTTTATGGGAAAAATATTTTTCACTGTCTCTCTCGATTAGGAAATATGATACCTGTAAATATTTGCACGAGCATGGTATTGAATCGAGGGATCATAGATACTCCGTTCGTTTTTTTTTTATCTCCTGATGGGACATATTAATTTCATATTAGGGCTAACACATACTATATTTAAGGGATGTAAGGTTCCTCAGAGCCAATACACATACACTAAAATCACTCCCTTATAGATATTTACAAACGAGAGAATCGTAGTTTATCTAAGTTTTCGCCAAAACCTTACGCGATGTAATTTAAAGTTGCCACCAAAGTCACGCAAAATGGGGTTATTATTCAGCTGGACGTTTTTAAGTCATGGTTATATGGGCTGTCTCTCCCTCGGCTTCCAGTTCCAAAATTTAGGCTAAATGGAAATATGTTCATATAGTCGAGAAGCAACAAAATTACCACAGTTGTACAGAAGTCTATCCTCCAACTCGATTCGATTAAGAAACAAATAAACGAAGGCAATATTATTTTCAAAGTTTGTAATAGGTGATATTAACATGGGAAACATAATTGTCTCTAGTTCACACTGAATTCTTAGTGGGGGTGCGCACTCCAGTCGCCTAGTGGTCTGCGCGACTTCATTTATGCACCATACTCTTAAATACAAAACAGGTTCTCGAAAGATAAAACGCCTCGCTCACAATATAGGGCATCTATTAATTAACGCGAACTGGTATTAAATCTCTCCAGGTTCATAAATTTTTTGATTAAGTAATATAGGAACTATAATAGATACAAGTATATATTCTGTGTCACCAAAAACCAGCGATACACAAAAGGCAACGTAGAAGAGTTAATAAAGCGCGAGGTTATACCTAATTTTATAGATAGTGAACTCCTTTTACTAAATATTTTCGAAGAATGGAAATTGTATGAGGTGCACCTATTAATATGAGTTTCTTATTAATTTCTCTCTGGTGGCACGATGCCAATGACGGCAATTTCAATCTCATCAACGCATATGCGGATTAGCAGTACGGCAAAAGGGGTGGATGTGGAGGTGTTAAAACTGGCCTTAAAGTTCTTGAGGGTGGTCTTATTTTTATCTCATTGGTGAAAATTGGTGTGGTAAACGCGCGGAAGCAAATCAACCTAATCTAACAATATGTATTGGCCAAAATTCTACATTGGGACTTTTAATACATACAATAATGATGCGGTTTATGCAAAATCCCACTAAATAAATAGTGGAATGCACAGTATATTGGTTCCCTCTCAATACACCTTACGCAAAAAACACGTTTTTCTGTCACGTGACGGAGAGATTGTTTTGCACAAACTTGTGTCCCTGAGGTCGGATGTACACAGGAAACCCCCCATGTCCCTCACAAAGGATTCTCGCCATTATACGTAACTTTAGTGTAGTTACCTGAGGGACCAAGCTTAAACATTATCAGACATAGTAGTGTTGGTTTTTAAGTCGATATTTCTCCTGCAGAGAGTGGTTAGGTACGGCTCACTCTGGGTTCTAAACTCAGTAAGAGAGGTTTCATACCCAGTTGTTTTGATTCTCTTATCTTATCTTTACTCATAACCCGAAAAAACAAATTAATTCTTCTTCTAAGTTGGGGCGCAAACTATCCGGATCGCCGAGTGGTGCTTAGTGTGCTAGCCAACTCTAAAATATACAGGTTTTGAAATATAATCAATGCCTGTTGAAATGGCATTTTTTCACTAGTGGAAAATTTTCCTAGGCCCTTATAATTCTTATGTTAAAATAAAGGGAACAATAGCACTCTAAATACAGGGATACGTTTACCTATATATATGGTGATTTTTTAAAATATTCGAAAGTAAAAAAATAGGTCATTATAATATTAGCGGTAATAATAATGCAAATTACAATTAATAACTTTCAAATTAAGTTATTTACCATATCATGTAAGGAGGCATGGCAGTTTACACGGCCTATAATTCTCGTTGTTTTTTTTTAATCTCTGGTGGAATAAAATTTTTCTATAAAGGGATAAATATAAATAAATTTAAGATTTTTGGCAACAAACGTATACTAAGATTGGGATTATACCTATGATTTTTTGCTTATTTCCACAAACCTAACACTACCTACCTATTAAGTCATTAAGGAGGGAAACACTTAATGTTTATTTTTTCTCTGTAAGAAAATTATTAAAAATTCTTGTACTCCTGGAAATCCCCTAGATATCAACCCCTAAAGCAAACTAATGATAGGAGTACCTGAGGTACCCTATCAAACTGATTTATTTTTTATACTAGAAATCTTATCTTAAATTATTCCTTTTAGTTTCTATTTTGAATTTTACTGACTTGTTTCCGGAGACATATCACACACGGCCAAGAAAAAGAGATTATATATCTGGAAAACCTAAATCTTCTCTCATAAGCGGAGCTCGCCTGTTCGACACTGATCAAACTGCACTTGGCGAGGCATAAAAGTTAAGAGCAATGCTTCACCCGGCGCAAAATACTGGCCCTCATGTCGTGACACGATCTCTCATCTCGTTAGATAGATTGATATTAGCAGAGCGGATCAAATTTTCATTATATATGATAGCTAAAAACGCTATAATAAAATTAGCACTAGAGGGAACGTTTACCTATCTAAAGGTGTAAAATTTATTTAACAATTCGAAGAAAAAAAATAATGGTCATTTCAAAAGTGGTAATTATAAAATTTCTTTTCTAAAGAGTATTCTCAATAATCTATTTTTTCTTAATATTTTAGTATGCAAACTGATATTTAAAAATTAAAACTAGCATCATTTTATAAAATAGTCTTTAAATATATTTCAAGAGATAATTTATTAACAACTTTTATGTAAGAAACTAGAAAATAAAAATATGACCGTAATTGCGAATGGGTGGTGCAAAGAAAAATTACAATATACTGTGAAAGTTTTGCGGTTAAATCATCAGAACAAAGTGTAAAAAAATTAGTCCATGTTTTGGCATGTTTAAAATTAATAGTACATAGATAGATAAAATAAGAAGATAAGAATGAGATAAGAAGATAAAAAGATTAATCACACGCCAAACATAATTTGTCTATTTCATTTATTTTTTAAAGAAATGTTATTATTACAAATTTTATAAAGAGTTATAGAAATGAAGGTATGCATATTTACCAAAAAAAATTAAACGTTATTTTGATACAATTAATTATAGCTATTTATTCGATATATAATAAAAAAGAATTCCTATACCGTTCTCGTCGTTAGAAAAAAAATACAATCTACGACCATAAAAATGCGAATATTGTTCGATGAAATATAAAAATGAATCTTCTTTTGGTCTGTCAGAATAATGATGACAAACGAGAGAAATCGATGGATTTTAAGAACCAACGAGCAATCGTTTTCGTCTCTGTTCCCGACGAATTTCGCATTTTGGAAATCCACAGCTAGCGTCGTTACACGTGTCCAGGTGAAGACGAAGCACGTCACCGTAGATATTTTTAAGAGCGCATGGGTCAGTCGCGCGACAAACGTGATCGACGACTCTCTTAAACATGAAGCATAAAGATCCGTGTTCCTCCCCGCAGGACACTGTACACAACATATGGAATGACATAATAAGAATGACTGTGGATCTCAACCGCAACCGCTAGAATAACATGAGCAGTGCACCCTGAAGTATCTATCTATATTTGTAGAAAATAACATATTTTAGGGTGTTTTTAAGTGTCTTCTCTTGTACGCCATTTATGTTCTATTAAGAGAACTATTCGGAATAATTCCTCTGGAGTCATGATTCCGAGCTAGGACATGGAATACCGAAAATTTTATATGTCATGTTCAATTTTGAAACGTATGTTGGGGTTATCGGACTTCTGAGAAGCTGATATGAGATATTATCCCTACTAATTGAAGTCTCTATATGATATTCGACATGAATGAGTAGCACACACTCATTTATCATATTTACTGCAATATCCAAGATCACGGACAAGAAATTGATACATCATTGGTATTCGCTATACAATATATTGCGTTAAGGGTCAATTTAAACTTTGCATGGTAATCTCTTATCTTTGAAGGAGTCAGTATTCGATAAAGTAGTCGATATATATCTTATTATTTCTGGGCGAGAGTAAAAGTCGGTTAGGTGTTTCACATATAATACGTAGAATCATCATTATAATTACTCTTTCTTTATAATCTCGATATTATTAACTCCCATAAAGGAGGTCACTAGGGATTCTACACCTTACCCTGTAAGAAACCAGATAACCGAGTTAAAATTCTGGAAGGCGATTCGAATTTCACATTCGTAGAGCTATCTTCACGGCGTATTCTTTCAATCTTCCTGGAGATATAAGCTGAGTTAATCTATTCTGCGTTTGAGGTAATACTTGTACACAAATGGTATGTTGTTATTCCGGGGTCTTCCGGTTGCCGTTTGTAGGACACCAAACGCGAATCTGTCCGGCTGTCCGGCTTAATGCGTGAGTTGTCGATCATCCTGAGCCTTAGGAAATTCTTTGGAAATCGACATTCGCTTCTACTGTTAGGTTTCTTACACTCTCTTACGTCTGCAATCATCTAGTTAGTCTGGACAATTTAGCAATCACACCCGACACAGACCCGATATCCGCGTCGGGAAGTTTACACCACGCTGATTACATTAAAATGACTGTGGCAACAGTCTCGGGATTCATCGCTCCTGCGGGATTTACTAATATATGCGATATTCTAATATCTCTACCGAGAAGATTATTATATGTTCACGTTTTAAGGAGGAAGCGGATTCGTTTAAGTACTGTCTAAGCGACGGTAAGTTGGGCGGTAGTGTCTGTCTTTTATTCGATCCGAGTTTAGTTTAATCTAATTTGCGTAACTCAAGTAAATCTGTGAAAAAAAATAATTTTTAAAATATTAAAAAAAAATTTTTATTTTATATCATATATATCAATTAAATTAAAAAAATACAAATAGTCCCCGCTTTTTTGTTTATTGTTGTTCGCTAGTTTTAATACGAGAGACTAATCAGATCTTATTTATTTATATGTTTATGATTATCATCGTCTGTTCGACAGTTATATATATATATATATAAATAAATTATATTTCATAATATAAATCTAGTTTTCTAACTTATTTATCTCTTCGTCGGGAAAGAATGAATATTTTATTATAATTTTTTTATAAAATAACCTTTTTGCAAAGTTTGATTTTTATTCCCCAACACTTACCTGCCATTGAACAAAGACATTTATTGAAGAAGCATAAAATTAATTAAAATACCCAAATAATTATGGTATCGGGATAGAAAACGATCGACCAATTACAATTTTATTTTGACCAAATATTAAAAAATTGAATACAATTTTTTTTTGGGTTTGAATATTTTAATATACGCTCACAAAATACAATATACACTTTTTGGTTTCCTCTTTCATTTATTTTCTATTATATTACTTTATCATATCGGTTCAACGAGCTTTAAAAAGTTTGTAAAAATAATCATGATTTTCAATAAAAGGGCAAGAACCAAATTAAACGTTCGACTAATCGAAAATCGGGACATTTATAATGTCCGTATATTTTACGATACCGTTTGAACGAGTTTGGAAACCGAAATGTATTAAAAGTATATCTTCCTCGGATTTCACGAAGAAAAGTAAATTGACCAAACAATTCCGGAATGGTAACGATTAGTGTCGTTTCTTAATGTCTTATGTCCAGCTTCACTACCGAAACATAATTTATAATTAAAGGTTGGATGTGTAGCTTTAGTAATGAGAAATTTATCATCCCTTAAAATATGTAAATAATGAAATATTTATGGATGAGCTAACTGTGGAAGAAGAAAATAAACAACTAAAAGATAAAATAATAATAGCCAGAAAAGAAAAATGACGACGTCACTGATTTCGAAAAAGAGATTGGAAATAAAAATAATAAAATAAAAAATTATTTCTCGATTTGAGGAATGAAGACGGGTTTGAAGAAGATATATATATATATATATATATATATATATATATATATATATATATATATATATATATATATATATCCGCAATGAACCTTTTAAATTCACTTCAGAAGACTACGCCACCCAAGAGAGAAACGAGGCTCAATTTGATCCCAGCGTCGTCGAAATAGAAGCCCTCGACATGGATGTAGGTGGAATGATATGTGAGGTTGAAGAAAATCTCACAACCGATAGGACTGAAGTTGAAGCAAATCTCAAAGATAAATATGAAGAAGGTGTGAGCAATTCCAGTGTTAAATATAAAGAAGGCATTCAGGATATAATGAATAAAATGGACAATAAATTTAATGATTTTGATAAAATTATCAAGGAGAAAATTAAGAAAATCACTAAAATAATCGAAAATAGACAAAATAAACGTGGGCGGAAGAGGAAACGCAACATTGAAGATGTTCAAAACAACATCGTAAAGAACAATCAAATTTAGTATAATATATCTATGTATATATATAATTTCAATAATTTTTGTTGTACACATTCTTTATGTATGAACATTTTTTAATAAACGTTTTATTCAAATAAAGTTGTTTTTTTTAATTTTACAGTATCGTTTTTCATAAATATGGTTTGAACAGACTATAGAAATACTCTTAAAAGGAGAAAATTTTTCAATCACCTTTCGAAAGATTGTTATCGTTGTTTATAAATAAATATTTAGAAACAAACTATTTAAAATATTTTTTTTACGTGAATTTTTATCATTATCTCTTTATAAATATATTTTAAAACGACGACGAAAGAAACATGGCAGACCTACTCAAAAAAAATATGGTGAATATGAACGATGTTTATGGAAATTCCATCATTCGATCCTTACGAAACATCACTCATATTTAGAGGAAAAAACAAAAAGTTCATTGATAAATATATAGATTTTAAGCGATTTTTTGCTATAGACATAATGATAATTATTAAGATTCCGTAATTATTTATTTGTTTGTTTCTCTCGGGAAAAAAAACTCGCTTAAGGAACAAAAAAAATTATTTTGCACCATATTCCGAGAAGTAGAGAGTAACGTTATTTTGTGCCCCGAGCGAACCGTAGGAGGGTACCTTTAATGTTTTTTTACGTTAATTTTTTTAAAGTGTAACTTATTTATTTAAGTTAATTATTTCTTTTTTATGATTTAGTCTTCCTTAAATTCCATTTTCTACGATAAATAGTTTTTAGAGGTAACACTTGACCTCCAAAAAGAAACTCGCTTAGGGAATGAAAAATTATTTTGCAACATCTCCCGAGAAGTAAAAAGTTACGTTATTTTGTGCCCCGAAAGAAGCGTAAGTGGGGACCTTTAAGATTTCTTTACGTCTAGGGAGATGTTGCAAAATAAATTTTCCGTTCCTTAAGCGAGTTTCCTTCTGGAGTGCAAGTGTACTTTCTATATATTATTTTTTTTTTAATTTAGTCTCCTTTAAATTCCGTTTTCTATGTAAAATAATTTTTAGAGGTAACTAAACAAAAAATATTTAAAAAAACAACGCTCCAATATGTAAATAACTGATTATCATCAATTCATTACAGACTTAGATTCCGTAAATATTTTTATTTTTTGGTTTCTCTCGGGAAAAAACTCGCTTATGGAACAAAAAAATTATTTTGCACCATCTCCCACAAAGTAGAGAGTGACGTTATTTCGTGCCCCGAGTGAACCGTAGGAGGGTACCTTTAAGATTTTTTTTTTACGTTAAATTTAAAAGTGTAGCAAAAAATCGCTCAAAGCATAATGATATGTGGATACCTGAATATCAATTATTAATATAAATATCGACGTAAAGAAATCTTAAAGGTCCCCAATTACGCTTCGATCGGGGTACAAAATAACGTAACTTTTTTACGTTGATATGTTGCAAAATAAATTTTTCGTTCCTTAAGCGAGTTTTTTTTTCGAGGGCAAATTTACTTTATATATATTATTATTTTTTTTTTTAATTTAGTCTCCCTTAAATTCAGTTTTCTATGAAAAATAATTTTTATAGGTAACTAAACAAAAATTAATTAAAACTACGCACGACCCCCATTTTCTATGGGCTTTGAGCGATTTTTTGCTACACTTTAAAAATTAACGTAAAAAAAATATTAAAGGTACCCTCCTACGGTTCACTCGGGGCACGAAATAACGTTACTCTCTACTTTTTCGGGAGATGGTGCCAAATAAATTTTTTGTTCCTTAAGCGAGTTTTTCTCCCTAGAAAACTAAAAAAAATTATTACGGAATCTAAGTCTGTAAAGAATTGCTAATAATAAGTTATCAACATATCGGATATTTATTTTTTCTTCGTTCTTAATTTTTATTAAATTCTTAATTATTTATCCTGATCTACACTATATTTATTTATATTAATTTTTTTATAGTTTAGTCACCTTAAATTCCTTTTTCTACAATAAAATAATTTTAGAGGTAACTAATTAAAAAATAAAAAAAAAATATTGCACGACGCCCCAAAATACGATAGTGACGTTTTCTTTATAAATAAATCTCTTCGTAAAAGCTAAAAATAAATGACTCTACGCGTTTAGAATCCATTTTTTACGCTTAGAACGTCGTTAAGCGTAATAGTAGTTCCAATAGTGACGTTTTATCGGAACCGTTTATAACTCAAAAGGTCTAAATCAAAATCGCTCTTAAAAAAGTCGACGTCGGGAAAAATTGGAATTTTTTTTTTCAAATTTTAACATATTATACCTTCGGCTTATAAACGGTACAGAAAGAATAAACGTCACTACAATAATAATTAATACGCTTAACGATATTCTACGAGTAAAAAATGGATTTTAAATCGTTCGAGGTCGTTTTATTGTTAATCGAGAAACGGTAACCTTTTAATTCTCGGGAGATGTTGCAAAATAAATTTTTCGTTCCTTAAGCGAGTTTTTTTTTCGAGGGCAATTGTACTTTATATATATTATTATTTTTTTTTTAATTTAGTCTCATTTAAAATTTCGTTTTCTAAATGAAAAATAATTGGGAAGTGGTATTACACCAAAAAACTACTTATTAAAAGGTACGTAAGACCAACGTCAATATTTGATTGATAACAATAAGATAGAAAAAATGTCATTGATTTAGTGAAATTCCATTTGAAGTTTAAATTTCTTTTCAAGGTAGATTAAAGGAAAGTGCAAAAGTTTGAAAGAAAGGCAAATTAAACAAATGTCCATTTATCCTCAGAAACGTCCCTTCGTCATATAGTGACGTTCGTAAAAGCCGCAAAATAAATGACGCCTACGCGTTTTAGATCCATTTCTTTTACGCTTAGAAACGTCGTTAAGCGTATAATTGTGCCAATAATGGCCTTTCATCGGGATTTATAAACCATCGATAACTCAAAAGGTCTAAATAAAATCGCTCTCCAAAAAGTCGACCACCTCCGGAAAAATTGGAATTTTTTTTAAAATTTTTAACTTTATACGCTTCGACTACAAAGGTACAGATTAAAAAACGTCACTAAATAAATAATAATTAAATCGCTTAATACGAATAGTTCCATTTCTTTTGCTAACAACTTTAACCAAGTAACAGTAAAAAAATATTAAAGTTACCCTCCTACGGTTCACTCGGGCACGAAATAACGTTACTCTCTACTTTTTCGGGAGATGGTGCAGAAAAAATTTTTTTGTTCCTTAAGCGGCAGTTTTTTTGCCCTAAAGTACTTACAAAACACCGGCTGCTCAGTCGGCTTGTATGATGCTTTCTGTGATTTTTTTTATATAGAATTTTTTATAAGATTTATGCACTTATCGGATAATTTATTTTTTCTTCGTTCCTAATTTTTATTAAATTCACTCTATATATATTTATTTAATATTAATTTTTTTTTACACTAGTTTAGTCACCCTTAATTTCCTTTTTCTACGATAATAATTTTTAGAGGTACTAAATTAAAAAAAAATAATAAAAAATATTGCACGACGCCCATTACCCTCGGAAACCCTGGTCATATAGTGACGCTTCGTAAAAGCCCAAAATAAATGAATCTACGAGTTTTTTAGAATCCATTTTTAACGCTTAGAACGTCGTTAAAGCGTAATAATCGTTCCAAAGTGACGTTTCATCTGAACCGTTTATAACTCAAAACAAGGTCTATATCAACATCGCTTCTCCAAAAAAGTTCGACCTCGGAAAAAATTGAATTTTTTTTAATCTCAAATTTTAACTTATACCTTCGACTTATAACCGGTACAGAATAAACGTCACAGTAATAATAATTAATACGCTTAAGATAGTTCATCCCTGAAAAATATTGCGTTTGATCGGTTCGAAGTCGTTTTTTCATGGTAATCGAGAAACGTCCATTATTTATAGTTAGCGCCGTAGAGGAAGACCCCGGCCTCGATCGATCCCCTCCGAGGATCATCTCTGTAAGAACGAAACGTCACCTATCTTATTTTGAGGAAAAAAACGAAAGGTTTACGGATAAAGTTAATGATGAAAATTAGGAAAAAATAAGAACATAGAAAAAAAATATAACATTAATGATATGTGAATCCTTAATATCAATTCTTAATATAAATATCAACGTAAAGAAATCTTAAAGGTCCCCACTCACCCTTCGATCGGGGCACAAAATAACTAACTTTTTAAATTCTCGGGAGATGTTCGCAAAATAAATTTTTCGTTACCTTAAGCGAGTTTTTTTTTCGAGGGCAAATGATACTTTTATATATATTTTATTACTTTTTTTTTAATTTAATCTCCCTTAAATTCAGGTTTTCTATAAAAAATAATTTTTAGAGGTAATAAACAAAAATTAATTATAAAACTACGCACGACACCCATTTCCTATAGGCTTTGAGCGATTTTTGCTACACTTAAAAATTAACGTAAAAAAATAATTAAAGGTACCCTCCTACGGTTCACTCGGGGCATGAAATAACGTTACTCTCTACTTTTCGGGATGGTGCAAAATAAATGTTTTGTTCCTTATGCGAGTTTTTTTCCCGAGAGAAGAACACCAAAAAAAAAAAAATTTAGTACGGAATCTAAGTCTGTAAAAAATGCTAATAATAAGTTATTCACATATTGGATAACTAATTTTTTCTTTACGTTCCCTTAATGTTTTTCCTTAATTTAATTATTTATCATGATCTATACTATATTTATTTTATATTAATTTTTTTTAATAGTTTTTTAGTCTCCCTTAAATTCCATTCTCTACGCTGAATAATTTTTAGAGGTAACTTAAAAAAAATTTAATAAAAAATATTGCACCGACGCCCATTTACCCCTCGGAAACGTCCTCGTCATATAGTGACCTTTCGTAAAAGTCAACAATAAATGAACTCTACGCGTTTAGAATCCATTTTTTACGCCTAGAACGTCGTTAAGCGCAATAATAGTTCCAATAGTGACGTTTCATCGTAACCGTTTATAACTCAAAAGGTCTAATTCAAAATCGCTCCCCAAAAAGTCGACCTCGGAAAAAATTGAAATTTTCTTTTTAATAATTTAAACAATTTAAAATTTGACTTATAAACGGTACAGAACAAACGTCACTTAATATAATTCATAACGCTTACGAAGTTCATCGTTAAGCTTATTAAGGTAAATCGTTCGAGTCGTTTTTATGGTAATCGAGAAAAACGGTCCCATATATTATAGTGCGCCCGGTAGAGGATAAACCCGGCCTCGTCGATCTCCCTCCGTGGATCATCCCTTGGTAAGAATCGAAATGTCACTTATCGTATTTTGAGGAAAAAAAAACGAAAAAGTTTACGGTGAAGGTAACCAATAGGGAAGTGAAAACTATAGACTTAAATAAATCAATCTAATGATATGTGAATGCCTTAATATCAATTTCGTTAATATAAATATCGACGTAAAAGAAATCTTAAATAAAGGTCCCCACTTACCCTTCGATCGGGGCACAAAATAACGTCACTTACATCTCGGGAGATGTTTGCAAAATAAATTTTTCGTTCGTGTGCCATATTTGTATCTTTATATATATTATTATTTTTTTTTTAATTTAGTTTCCCCTAAATTCCGTTTAATTATGTACAAAAATAAATTTTTAGAGGTAACAAACAAAAATTAATTATAAAAACTACGACGCGGACCTATCCTCCGGATCCCTCCCCTCACTTCGTGGTTCGCGTTGACACATTTTCCCTATAACGCTTTGAAGCGATTTTTTGGTACACTTTAAAAAAATTAACGTAAAAAAAAAATATTAAAGTAAACCTCCTCCTCGGTTCATAGAAAAAAAATAATAAAAATACTCTCTACTTTTCGGGAGAGGGTGGAAAAATAAATTTTTTGTTCCTTAAGCGGACTTTTTTTTCCCGAGAGAAACCAAAAAAAAAATTTAGTACGGAATCTAAGTCTGTAAAGAATTGCTAATAATAAGTTATTCACATATTGGATCATTAATTTTTTTCTTCGTCTTAATTTTTACTTAAAATTCTTAATCTGATTTATCATTCTATTAACTAATATTTATTTATATTAATTTTTTTATAGTTTAGTCTCCCTTAAATTCCATTTTTTACTACGATATATAATTTTTTTAGAGGTAACTAAATTAAAAAAAGTATAGTGAGTGGTGAACGATGCCCATTTACCTCGGAAACGTCCTCGTCATCATAGTGACGCTTTCGTAAAAGCCAAAAATAAATGACTCTGCGCGTTTAGAATCCATTTTTTACGCTTAGAACGTCGTTAAGCGTAATAATAGTTCCAATAGTGACGTTTCATCGGAACCGTTTATAACTCAAAAGGTCTAAATTAAAATCGCTCTCCAAAAGTCGACCTCGGAAAATATTGAAATTTTTTTTTTTAAAATTTTAACCACTGCATTTTAAACGGTACAGAATAAACGTCACTAATATAATAATTAATACGCTTACCGATAGTTTTATCCAATGAAAATATTGCCTTTTGAGTCGTTTCCGAGGTTCCGTTTTTATGGGTAATCGAGTAAAAAACGTCATTAAATATATAGTGAGCGTAGAGGAAACCCGGCTCGATCGATCCCCCTCCGAGATCGTCCTCGGTAATTACGAAACGTCACTATCGTCTTTTTTGAAGGAAAAAAAAAAACGCTAAAAGTTCCAACCGACGGATAAAGTTATGATGAAAATTAGGAAAAATTAAGAACATAGAAAAAATAAACAATTAATGATATGTGAATACCTGAATATCAATTCTTAATATAAATATCGACGTCAAGAAATCTTTAAGGTCCCCACTTACGCTTCGATCGGGGCACAAAATAACGTAACTTTTTACTTCTCGGGAGATGTTGCAAAATAAATTTTTCTTTCCTTATGTGAGTTTTTTTTTCGAGGGCAAGTGTACTTTATATATTATTATTTTTTTAATTTAGTCTCCCTTAAATTCAGTTTTCTATTGAAAATAATTTTTAGAGGTAACTAAACAAAAATAATTATAAAAACTATGCACGACCCTCATTTCCTATAGGCTTTGAGCGATTTTTTGCTACACTTTAAAAATTAACGTAAAATAAATATTAAAGGTACCCTCCTCCTACGGTTCACTCGGGGCACGAAATAACGTTACTCTTTACTTTTCGGGAGATGGTGCAAAATAAATTTTTTGTTCCTTAAGCGAGTTTTTTTCCCGAGAGAAACCAAAAAAAAAAAATTATTACGGAATTACAGTCTGTAAAGAATTGCTAATAATAAGTTATTCACATATTGGATATTTATTTTTTCTTCGTTCTTAATTTTTCTTAAATTCTCAATTATTTATCATGATCTATACTATATTTATCTATATACTATGAATATTAAAGTTGCCAAAAACCGTCCCCCTTTTTCACGAACCTTTTTCATCATCACTTTTTTCGGGCCGCTTTCCGCCGGTAAAACCACTGCGAACATAGCGAGCGACAGCGAGTGGAGTGAGCCCCAACGGCCCAATTATCGCCCTATTTTACTGTTGCTAATTATCGGTAAAGAAAGCATCCCTCTGTTCCTGGCTATAATATTCTCCACTTTCATAATTACCTATTTTGGGCAATTTTTCTGCCGATAAAACCACGGCGAACGTAGCGATCGCCAGCAAGCAAGTGAACTCACCGGCATTAACATTGCCCTCCTTTTTGACCCTTTTTCATCCTGGCGAACGTAGCGAGCCGAAGCGAGCGAAGTGAGCCATTGTGAGTGCCGCAGCACTCGCTCGAAAGGCAAGCCTAACGCTTGCGTTAAGGGAGGAGCGTAGCGACGTTTCTTGTATATTATTAATTATTTTTTTTAATTTAGTCTCCCTCTTAGTCTTTCGGTTTTCTATGAAAAATAATTCTTAGAGGTAACTAAAAAAAATTAATTTATAACAACTACGCACGACCAGCATCGTCTGCTTAGTCTTTATTAATTTTCTTTTATAGTTTAGTCTCCCTTAATTCCGTTTCTACGATAAATATTTTTTAGAGGTAATTAAAATGAAAAAAAAATAATGAAAATATTAGCAACGACGCCCAATTTACCTCGGGAAACGTCCCCTCGTCATATTAGATGACGTTTCGTAAAAGGCACTAATAAATGACTCCTACCCCCGCTGTCATTAGAATCGCATTTTTACGCTTAGAACGTCGTTAAGCCTCGGGAAAAACCGTTTATAACTCAAAAGGTCTAAATAAAATCGCTCTCCAAAAAGTCGCCAAAGAAAACACTTGATTTTTTTTTTTTTCCAAATTTTAACTTATACCTTCGACTTATAAACGGTACAGAATAAACGTCACTATAATACTAATTAATCGCTTAACGACACTTTAAAAATTAACGTAAAAAAAATATTAAAGGTACCCTCCTACGGTTCACTCGGGCACGAAATAACGTTACTCCTTACTTTTCGGGAGAATGGTGCCAAAATAAATCTTTGTTCCTTCAGTGCGAGTTTTTTTTCCCTAGAGAAACTAAAAAAAATTATTACGGAATCTAAGTCTGTAAAGAATTGCTAATAATGAGTTATTCACATATCGGATATTTATTTATTCTTCGTTCTTAGTTTTATTAAATTCTTAATTATTTATCCTGATCTATACAATATTTATTTATATTAATTTTTTTTATAGTTTATTCACCCTTAAATTCCTTTTTCTACGATAAATAATTTTTAGAGGTAACTAAATTAAAAAAAATAATAAAAAATATTGCACGACGCCCATTTACCTCGGAAACATCCTCGTCGTATAGTGACGTTTCGTAAAAGCCCAAAATAAATGACTCTACGCGTTTAGAATCCATTTTTTACGCTTAGAACGTCGTTAAGCGTAATAGTAGTTCCAATAGTGACGTTTTATCGGAACCGTTTATAACTCAAAAGGTCTAAATCAAAATCGCTCTCCAAAAAGTCGACCTCGGGAATAATTGATTTTTTTTTCTTCAAATTTTAACTTACACCTTCGACTTATAAACGGTACAGAATAAACGTCACTATAATAATAATTAATCGCTTAACGATAGTTCATTTTTGCTACACTTTAAAAATTAACGTAAAAAAATATTAAAGGTACCCTCCTACGGTTGACTCGGGCACGAAATAACGTTACTCTCTACTTTTCGGGATATAGTGGATAATAAATTTTTTGTTCCTTAAGCGAGTTTTTTTCCCTAGAGAAACTAAAAAAAAAATTATTACGGAATCTAAGTCTGTAAAGAATTGCTAATAATAAGTTATTCACATATCGGTATTTATTTTTTCTTCGTTCTTAATTTTTATTAAATTCCTAATTATTTTTCCCTGAACATTATAATCATTGAGGTTCTATTATTAGATTTTTTTTATAGTTTAGGTCAACCACTTAACATTCCTTTTCCCGAATAAATAACCTTTTTAGAGGTAACGAAATTAAATGAATAATAAAAAATATTGCACGACGCCATTTACCCTCGAACGTCCTGGTGCAGATAGTGAACGTTTTCGTAAAAGCCCCAAAAATAAAATGACTGCTAACGCGTTTGAATCCAATTTGTACGTTTCGAACGTTGTTAAGGCGTAATAATAGTTCCAATAGTGACGTTTCATTAGACCCGTTTATACCTCAAAAGGTCTTAATCAAAATCGCTCTCCAAAAAGTCGACCTCGGGAAAAATTTAAAATTTTTTTTTCAAATTTTAACTATACCCTTCGACTTATAAACGGTACAGAATAAACGTCACTACAATAATAATTAATAACTTTACGATAGTTCATCCCTGAAATATTGCCCGGTTTGATCGTTGAGGTCGTTTTTATGGTAATCGAGAAACGTCATTATATTATAGTGACGCCGTAGAGGAAACCCGACCTCGATCGATCCCCTCCAAGGATCATCTCGGTAAGAACGAGACGTCACGATCGTATTTTGAGGAAAAAACGAACAGTTTTAAGGAATACAAAGTTATGATGAACATTGGGAAAAATTAGAACATAGAAAAAAATAAACAATTAATGATAAGTGAAATACTGAATTATCAATCTCTTAATATAAAATATCTGACGTAAAAACACTTAAAGGTCCCCACTTCACGCTTTCGATCGGGAAACAAAATAACGTAACTTTTTACTTCTCGGGAGATGTTGCAAAATAAATTTTTCGTTCCTTAAGCGAGTTTTTTTTTCGAGGGCAAGTGTACTTTATATATATTATTATTTTTTTTTAATTTAGTTTCCCTTAAATTCAATATTTTTTCAATGAAAATAATTTTTATAGGTAACTAAACAAATAATGTAACTAAACAAAAAAAAAATACATTAAAAAAAACAACGCACGACGCCCATTTCCTAAAGGCTTTGGCGATTTTTGCTCCACTTTAAAAGGATTACTTAAAAAAAAATATTAAAGGTACTCTCCTACGGTTCACTCGGGGCACGAAATAACGTCCACTCTCTATTCTCGGAAAAATGGTGCAACAAAATTTTTTTGTTCCTTAAGAACGCTCCTACACATGCGAGTTTGTCGAACGCCTTTGGCCAAACATCCAATATGGTTGTGGGTCATTTTTTGGCAAGCTTTTGCTCATTTGCTTCGTTTGCCAAATACACACAAATCTCTTCCACAAGCGATGGAAAAGATTTGTGCATTTGGCAAACCAAGTAAATGAGCAAAGCTCTGCCAAAAATGGCCCATAACACATGGCAGTGTTTGGCAAAGGTCTAGCAAACTCCGCATGTGTGGAGCCGCATTTAAGCGAATTTTTTTTCCCGAGAGAAACCAAAAAAAAAACAAATAATTACGGGAATCTAAGTCTGGAAAAGAATTGCTAATAATAAGTTATTCACATATTGGATATTTATTTTATCTTCGTTCCTAATTTTTTCTTAAAGTCTTAATTATTTATCATGATCTATACTATATTTATTTTATATTAATTTTTTTATAGTTTAGTCTCTCCCTTACATTCCATTTTCTACGATAAATTATTTTTTAAAATTAACATAAATTAAAAAAAAATAATAACAAAATATTGCAGACAGACGCCATCTTACCTGGGAAACGTCCTCGTCATATATTGACGTTTCGTAAAAGCCCAAAATAAAAGACTCTACGCGTTTGGAATCCATTTTTTACGCTTAGAACGTCGTTAAGCGTAATAATAGTTCCAATAGTGACGTTTTATTGGGGACATGTTTATAACTCAAAAGGTCCTAATTCAAAATCGCTCTCCAAAATTTCCGACCTCATGGGAATAAATTGATTTTTTGTTTGTTTCTGATGACCCTCTTCAAATTTTACACCCTCTCAATAACTTTCCACGACTTATAAACGGTACAGGAATAAACGACACTATAATAATAATCATCGCTTAAGCGTAGTTCTCGTTCTTTTGCTCTAGCACCTAAAGAATTAACGTAAAAAAATATTCTTAAAGGTACCCTCGCTAATTTGCACAGACCTGGGTCACGTCGGGCAGACATACGTTATCTCGACGCTTTCACATACTCCTTTACTTTCTCGGGATATTGCGGAGCGCGCCCAAAATACAATATTTTTTGGTTGACCTTAAGTCGAGTTTTTTTTTCCCATGATGAAACTACAAAAAAATATTCCCCAGCATACGAGAGGATCTAAGTCTGTAAAGCCTAGCCTTTAATAAGTTTCTCCACCATTCGGAGTATTTATGTTTTTTGCTAATCGTTCTTATTTTATATTAACATTCTTACAATTCAATTTTATCTGTTCTGTATAGCTATATTTTATTTTACCCAACATTCAATTTTTTCGTACTATGTTTCAGCTCACCCTCCCTACATTCTCCTTTTTAAAAAATTACCGATAAATAATTTCTCTAGCGGTAACCCCTACATTAACAAACGAATAATTATCAAAAATATTGCACGACGCCCATTTAGCTCGGAAACGTCCTTGTCATATAGTGACGTTTCGTCCAACACGACCCAAATAAATCGACTCTACCGCGTTAGAATCCATTTTTTTACGCTTAATCACCGTCGTTAAGTGGTATAGAGGTTTCCAGTATAAGTGACGTTTTATGTCATTGGAACCGTTTAATAACTCAAAAGGTCTAAATAAAAATCGCTCTCCAAAAAGTCGACCCACTAGGGAAAAAATTGAATTTTTTTTTCTTCAATTCTAAATCTTTTTAACTTATATTTTCGACTTATAAACGGTACAGAATAAACGTCCACTATAATATAATTAACCGCTTTTATACGAGTTAGTTCATCCTGAAAAATATTGCCCGTTCGAGTCGTTTTATGGTATCGAGAAACGTCATTATATAATAGTGATGCCGTAGAGGAAACCCGGCCTCGATTGAGCCCCTCCGAGGATCATCTCGGTAAGAACGAGACGTCACGATCAAATTTTGAGAAAAAAAAACGAAAAGTTTACGGATAAAGTTATGATGAAAATTAGGAAAAAATTAAGAACCATAGAAGAAAAATAAACAATTTAACGATAAGTGAATACCGTGAATATCATTTCTTAATATATAATATCAGGGACGTAAAAAATCTTAAAGGTCCCCACTTACGCTTCGATCGGGCCACAAAATACGTACTTTTACTTCTCTTGGGAGATGTGCATATATAATTTTTCGTTCCTTAAAGCGAGTTTTTTTTTTCTGAACAATCGCGAAAGTGGTACTTCATTATACACATCTACCCACTACTGTAATTATTTTTTTTTTAATTTAGTTTCCTTAATATCAGTGATTCAAATTGTAAAAATATTTTTAGAGTAACTGAGAACAAAATGTAAACTTAAAAAAATATAATTAAAAACACGCACGATGATTTAGGGACGCCCATGTTCCATATGCTTTTGGAAGCGTTTTATTGCTAACACTTTTAAAAATTAACTGTCAAAAATATTAATAGGTACCCTCCCCCATCCTACTGTCACTCGGCACGAAATAACGTCACTCTCTACTTTTCGGAAAGTGGTGCAAAATAAATTTTTTGTTCCTTAAGCGAGTTTTTTCCGAGGAGAAAAACAAAGAAAAAAAAGCAATTAAGAAGTCTCTAAAGTCCTGCAAAAGAATTGATAATAAATAAGTTATGCACTATTGGATATTATGTTTATCTTCGTTTTATTTTCTTAAAGTCTTAATTATTTATCATGATCTATAATATATTTTATTTATAATTATTTTTTTATGTTTAGTCTCCCTTAAATTCCATTTTCTTCTACGAAAAATAATTTTAGGGTGTAACTAAATTAAAAACATAATAACAAATATGCACGACGCCCATATTACCTCGGAAAGTCGTCGTCATATAGTGACGTTTCGAAAAAGCCTAAAATAAATACTTTTCGGGAGGTGGTGCAAAATAAATTTTTTGTTCCTTAAGAGAGTTTTTTTTTTTTTCCGAGAGAAACCAAAAAAAAAAATAATTACGGAATCTAAGTCCGTAAAGAATTGATAATAATAAGTTATTCACATATTGGATATTATTTTATCTTCGTTCTTAATTTTTCTTAAAGTCTTAATTAATTTTTCATGATCTATACTATATTTCAGTTTCTTAACTTTGTTTTTTAATAGTTTAGTCCTCCCTGTAGAATTCTGTTTTCTATGAAAAATAATTTTTAAGGGGTAACTAAATTAAAAAACAATAATAAAAATATTGCACACGCCCATTACCTCGGAATAAACGTCCTCGTCATATAGTGACGTTTCTTAAAAGCCCAAAATAAATGATAAATGACAACGCGTTTAGAATCCATTTTTAACGCTTAGAACGTCGTTAAGCGTAATAATAGTTTCCAATAGAGACGTTCACATCGAACCGTTTTATAACTCAAAAGGTCTAATTCAAAATCGATCTCAAAAAGTCGACCTCGGAAAAAATTGGAATTTTTTTTTCAAATTTTATAACTTATAACCTTCGAACTTATTAAACGGTACAGAATTAAACGGTCACTATAAATAATAATTAATACGGGAATATGGTACCGACATAATAAATTTTTGCTCTTACCTTGAGTTTGTTTTTTTTTTTTCCCTAGAGAAACTAAAAAAACAAATTATTTATTTCGGGGAATAAAGAATTGTAAGAATTGTAAATAATACGTTATTCACCCGCATATGGGGATATTATTTTTTCTTCGTTCTTTTGGTGCTAATTTTATTAAATTCCTATTATTTATCCTGATTAACATAATTAATTATAATTTAATTTTTTTTTTATTAGTTTGTTTTAATTTAGATGCACATTTTCTACTTAAATAATTTCTTAGATTTAACTAAATTAAAAAAAAAAAAAAAAATATTGCACGAAGGGCCCATTTACCCTCAAACGTCCTGGTCGGCATAGTGACGTTTCGTAAAAAGCTCCAAATAAATTGACTCTACGGTTTAGAAATCCATTTTTTACGCTAGAACGTCGGTTTAAGCGTATAATGTTCCCAATAGTGACGTTTCATTGACTCGTTTATAACTCCAATAAGGTCTAAATCAATCGCTC
>JABUQX010123319.1:0-15262 GCA_015478945.1 Trachelipus rathkii
TCAATTCTACGGAAGAGCTCTTTAATTAATATTTGATGAGAATGACCAAAAATATAATTAATAATGGTTTTCCTCCGTTTAAAATAGAAAACGTTATTCAAAAAATAAACTATAAATAACATTTTAACTTCTAATAAAAATTTACTTGATAACGAAAATCGAGATAACATTTTACTTTAGATCATCAGGAGCAAAGTCATAATTGTCAAAGAACCAGTTAAAAAAAGAAAAGAAAAATGAATATATAAAAGTTAACGAATATCTTAACGAAAATGTTAAGAATCTACTAGAAGCCGAGACGAGAAGTTATGTTGTGTATCATCGTAAATCGTAATGGTAAAGAAGTAAGATGCAATTCCTCGAATTATGCAACACAGGTATAAAGGATAAACCCAGTAAAATATGGAAGCATTACACAACGGAAAACAAATCTCCTCCTACGGTTGAAATTGCTAGTTGTTTCAAAATGGTAATTTCAACTATCTTCGTATAGCAGAATCCCTTTTTATTAAGAAACCTCAGCCAGGTATTAATGTGAAAATTAAGCGAATGAATGAGTGTTTAAATGTTTTTGTAGGTAGATATTTATATCCCTGATAATAGTTGTATTTGCAAAATAATGTAATCTTTTTTGATTTTTCCTTAGGGCAATTCTTGAATTAAACAAAATAATTATTCTGGAACGATCCAGTTTTTTTTAACTAGCTTCTCTATTTTTATATGATTAAAAATAATGTTAGTATGCGTGAAGGTAATAACAGGCGAAATATTGGGTATAATATTAAAGTTAACTTTTATCTCGAATAGTCTTTATAAAATTTCTTCCCGAAAATAAAGAACTATTTAGAAAGAATTGAAAAAAAAGTGTTAAAATAAAAATGTTAGAAAGGATATTAAGAATTATAAAAAATAAAAATAATAATAATAATAATAATAATAATAATAATAATAATAATAATAATAATAATAATAATAATAATAATAATAATAATAATAATAATAATAATAATAAGGAACAAATTTTTTGTTGACTTCTATATAAGACTTGTTTCTTATGTATTTTTTTGCTGTGAATCCAAAAAATTATATTAGTGCTATTCTATAAGATCAAGTTTTTCCGTCATTCACATCAAAACTAAACAAAAATACAAAAAAAATTATTTTACCATTTCATAAATGAAAAACCGCGATATCTTTTTTATTATTTGTCTATCAATATGAAATTTTAAGAACATATAAATTTGGGCAAGATACATATATTTTATTTAGATTATTTGTTAGTATATCCAACCATTTTGTCTTTGTTTAAGAAAAGAATCACTTTTTTTTGCAATTTTCCCCCATGTTTACATGTGAATAGTGCCAAAACCAGACATAACAGACAAAAAACAATACAATTTTTGATTTCGACGCGACAAAAATACATAAGAAACAAGTGTCGAATAATAGACAAAAATTTGTTGCCCAGTGAATTATCGATCATTTATAACGCTACCGATATTAATGAAAATTATGCAGAATTCAAGATTCAAGCTTTCCCTTTTGTGTGATATACAAGGAGGGAAACTTAATATTGTGTTAAGCAAATTTCCAAGCTAATCCCTATTTCTGTAGTTGTTCACTTTGTAGTTTCCGTAGCGTCTAGATTTTTCAAGTTTACCTTTGAAGATAGGAATGTGAGAGGTAAAGAGGAGTGAAATAACGGGAACTGTGACTTCAACTGCTTTCAATTTTATTGTTGATCTTAAGACTTAGGCTTGATAGTAAGATAAAGGAAACAATGGCCGAATTTTACTCGAAGATTTGTTTTGTTTTTCGCAAATTTCAAATCTCAGAGGCAAAATCCGAGAATGAGAAATTCGTAGGAACGATTAAAACATATCAGCGGATCCTATGAATAAGATATTGCATCCACAGATGAACCTATTTATTACACCCACGATAACGATTGAAAGAACTTAGCATGTTTTTACAAACGTCAGAGACTCTAATCAACTTGAAGAAACAACATCATCGGAAAATTAAAAACTAGCACGAAATTAAAGAATGAGACCAAATCCCTAAATCCCTACATAAAGGGTAAATAAAATGGAACTTAATAAAAAAAAAATATTAAATATGATTATGGAAATAAAGCACAAAATTCTGTTGATTCTAAAGAATTATATAAACCACGTGATAAATTGAGTTTTTGTTAAAGTTAAAATGATTCAAAGAAATATAATTTTTTCTCTTACGAAGAAAAATGTAAAATTTTCGTCTGCACAACAACTATTTTATTAATTGAAAACAGGGATGGCAAATTTGGTGATTTTTTTGATTTTTTTTAAAAAAATCAATTTGTGAATTATTGGATTTTTATTTAAATTTAGATTCGTAAACGTCACGCATAATTTGTAACCTGGCAAATTCATATTTCGCCGGTGACGTTACGAATCCAAAAATCAAAAAATATCAAAAAATCAATCACAATGATTTTTTTTAAAAAGAATCAAAAAAATCACCAAAATTGCCATCCCTGATTGAAAATATCAATTAAATGATACCTTATTTGATTTAAAATTACTACCAAGAAGTTAAATCAATGTTGTTTTTTAATGATAAAAACTTAGAAAGTCCAATTAATTTATTACTATTTTATTAGTTTTTTTTTAGCACCCACACTAACACACACACACACCACACACACACATATATATATATATATAATATATATTATATATTATATAAATAATAATATATTTTACATATAATATATATATATATATAATAATATATATATATATATAATAATATTATATATTTTTAATTTTTATAATTTGGAAAATTGATTCTTCCCATTTCTTCTTTATTTTAACATATTGGAAATATACGAATAGGTTCTAAAATATAAAAATATAACAACTATACAATATAATAAAAGTACCAAATACTAAATGCAAAATAAACATATAATTTACATAATTTGATCCATAATTTCTGAAAATGTTATTCCTGTTAAAAAAATGTATTCATAATTTCTTTGGAAATAGATAAAAAATATTGATTTTGGAACTTTTTATTTATTTTTTGTCCTATAGCTTTTGTTTGAAACTCATAGATGTATACTTTTTTAAATATTTACCATCACCCACAAACTATTTAATACCTAATAAAACATAACTATTAACCTTCTATTACTGATGTTGGATTTAAATGGCCTGAAGATAGGGGGGTGGCTTAAGTGTTACTTCAAATTGTACGGGCTGCTGCTTTATCAAATAAAGTTGCTTGAAGATTGCTCAATATTGAAAAAGAGTTTCTTAGTTGTTCTCAGTTTTCTTCTATATAACAGGGAGAAGGCTGCCTGCAACAATTTTCTTCATTGTAATACCTGGCTTTGGCTTCCTTAAATAGTTTGCTTTTAGGATTCAGCTTGAGGTATTAGTCCAATTTCAATTGTTTTCTTTTTCTTCTTTGTGAAATTAATAAGCTCTGAATGAATAGATGGTACTAAGTGTTTCTTCAATTTCTTCCTAATGTTGATTGAAGTACAACCGACTTTGCTTTTTATTTCTCAATAACGCTTCTCAAAGTCAGTTTTGTTGCTTCAGTAGCTTGTTTTTGAGTTTCTGCAATAGCTTTGTATTTGCTTGCAGTATCTTCCTTCTCTATTATTTTTTCTTAATATTGGCCTTTCTTTAGCTTTTATTCTATTTTGGCAAGCCCTTTTTGTGCCCACCTCTATTTCTGATTTCCTCACACGTGTTGCAATCAATTTTGTTTTCTACATATTCTAATATTTTTGGTTATTTGTAACCAATAGTATGATGTTCACATACGTAATGAATAGTAATGAATTTCTTTAAATTTCCTTTTATTTTATTTTTGATTTTACTTATATTTTATAAAATATAACATATTCCCCCTTTTGTTAAGAATATTAAAGTTTTCTTGTTATTCTTAGTTTCCCTTAGAGTTTACATTCTGTTTTTCTTGTCTTGTTTATAATCCCTGCACTTTCTCTCAGAGACAATTAATTTTGTTATTGGTCCTTCAAAATTGTTGTATAGAGGGTACTTGCTATTTATTTTCACAATCTACTATTCCTCCTCTGTTGAGTCATCCTTTGTAAACTTTACTTACTTTTCCTAAATTCCAATATTTGAAATTATTTGAAATCATACATTAAAAAAAACTAAATCTCCCACTTGGTGTGATTCTTTTCTGCGTAACCATTTAACTTCTTTTTTGCAAATAAAGGGACATATTCTTGATCCCAATCTTTCCAAAACAAATTCAGCAAGATTCTGAACGTTTCCATCTTTTATAATAAGTGTTATCTAGCCTGGTGGAATGTTATATTTCCTTAAGAGTTCGTAGATGAATTTGGTGTCAGCTTCTAACTAGTTTTCTAAATCATTTGAAAATTCTGTTATTGGGTCTATTATTTATAATAAATTCTATCTCACAGAACAAAGTTTTCAAGTTATCATCTGTCAACCTTATTGGCTGTTATAAGAGTGAAGCTGTAATATATTTCTCACATTTCTAATTGGCTTTGAGATGACCTCCTTTATGAGAACTATGAGGTGGTTGGAATATCCACTGTATTTCTTTTTGCTCAAAAAGTTTATTTACTTGTTTATTAAGTATTTTAATTTAATTCCTTTGTTAGCTTTCACAAAGTTCAATCCATGAGGGGGAGGAGAGAGGGGGGAGGAGAGAGACTAGCCTCTACACTGTATAAATCGTACTTAAGAGCGATTGACAAGCATCAGTATTCTAATTGAATATAACATCTCCTAAATGTATAGCTCTACTACTTAAACATGAATAATTCATATCTTTTTTCTCTTACTTTCCTTCTTCCCCTTACTACAAGAAAAGGGCCAAAGGCATCTATACCAATACTGTAAATGGTTGGTACAATCACATTTTAATATAATCTTATTGTCGGCAAATCTCCCAATCGAACGCTGAGTTGGCCTTGTAGGAGCTTTTCTGCAAATATAAATGATATGATTTATGACTCAACGTTGCTCCATACTGCATACCGAGGTAACTTTTCTCTTAAAGATTAAAACTGTGTGTTTGTTTCTCTATATAGTGTTCCACGCTTAGATTCTCACTGAATCGTCCTCATTTATTTGGTAGTACATGACCTATTAGTGGCAGGTAATTCGGAGTGTTTAAAATCATATGATAACATCATCGTAGATCTCTCCTCATTCACCTCGCGCACCTACTCTTAATAATTCCATTATCATCTTAATAATGGTAAGATAAGAGAGAGAGAGGATTATTTTGGCAAAGGCCTCTTTTCTTGTCTATTTGGTATTGGACTCATATGGAGGATGATGTACATATTTGACCCTTTCCTGCTCTTTAAAATTCTGTGAAAGTTGACAGCACCTTTATGCAACGTCAAAATTGAAATTTTCTTTAACTCGTTTTCCCCCGAGACTTTGTTTTTAAATTTCATCCAATTCTGACACAGGAATTTACAGTCTTTGTCTGTTGAAACTTTTCTGTAGTTTGTAATGGTCATCAACTGGTTTAACTTTAAATTTCAAATCATTTCATCATCTAATTTATTTTCTTTATTTTGCTCAGGCCATTGAGCTTTGTCTTTGTACAAAAATTTTGGACCAGTGCTCCATAGTTTATTGTTCAAAAACTCTGAAACAGATAATTCCCTTACTTCTTTTTGTAGAAGGTTCGCATGTGTGGTGACTGAGGCTAATTGTGCTTGTAAACGTGCCTTTTCTCCCAATAAAGCAAACCTTACTATGGTTATTTAAATAGTGGTAATACTATGCCACAATCTATCCACAGAACCAACTCGTTTCCTCTCATAAAGAATTCATTTTTTTAAATTTGATGTATGTTGACAGCTAATTTGGCTGCACTCAATTCTATTCTTGGTATAGTTAACATCAAATTTTTAATTTTAATGGTATCAATCTTGTTTTAGATAACACCAAATTTTAATTCTATTTCATTAATTCTCTTCTAATGGCTCACCAAATTTCCTACTGCAGCATATGAAATTTGTGAACCATCTGAAAAAAAATAATGTAATTCTACCCTTTTATATACTTTAAACAATTTGGATTGTATGGCCTAGGAACTTGAAAATCATCTAGCTTATTAACATCATAGCCATTTATGTAACTTTTTTTTTAAATATCTAAAAAAAATGGAATTTTTCATTATCTGTTAACTTTCTATCGCATAAATTTTGAAATATTTTTTTGGCTACTAGTAGTACTGACTAATAAAACCCAGTGGATCGTATATGGAAAAATCAACTGAGTATGCTCTTTTGTCAAATTTTAGAGTTCTTGCTTTTTCAACGGCTTCATTTAAAGTTATAATTTTATTCTCCAAGAGTCTAGTGCGTATTAATGAGCTAGATAGTCCGGAGATGAAAGAATCCCGTATGTATTCATTACGATAAACTTCAGCAGTAACTTCTTTGAAATTACAGTCTACACTAAGTGCCTGCAAGGACAGTAAGAACTCATCAATAGATTCATTAGTTCCTTGTGTTCTTGTCACCAGCCTGTGTCTTGCTACAATTTCATTTGAGAAGTTAAAGAAATTTTAAAATTAGTGGTTTTAATCTGCATCAAGTAGCTAGTAATTCAAAGAAATTTTTAGAAAATATTGATAAACAAGACTTAAGTAAAGATTTAAAGAAATAAAACTTATCCTTAGATAAATTGCCTTCACAAAAAGTATAAGGCTTAAGTTGGGACCCAGAAATAGATTTAATGAAACTAGGGTAGATATAACAAAATAAAATTTGACCAAGAAGCAATACTCAAGTTGCATTTTTTCCAATCATACGATGCCCGTGGGTTTTATTAAGTCCCAGTACTATAGTAAGCCAAAAAAAAATATTTCAAAAAATTTAAATAAAATAGAAAAGTTAACTGGGATGATGAAATTCCATTAAGATATAAAAAAAGGTTACATAAAATGGCTAATTGATGTTAATAAGCTACATGACATAGACTATAAAACCTCACAATCACAAAATTGGTTTTTCCAATTTGGTTAGAATTGATCATTATTTTTCAGATGGAATTGCAACAGAGATTGGCATATGCTGCAGTAGGCATATATAAGGTTCATTAGAGAGAATAATGAAATATATTGTACATTGGTGTTTTATCTAAAACAAGATTGATCAAAATTAAATAAAAAATTTGAATGTAACATACCAGAATAGAATTGAGTGCAGCCAAATTAGCTGTCAACATAACATCAAATTTTAAAAAATGAATATATAAAAAAAAAACAAAGAGTATTTTTGGATGGATAGTGAAATGTATTACAATATAGTAAAAATGAATCAAAAAGATTCAAAAAAGATTTGTACATAATAGTTAATTATATTAGATCACAAACAGATATAAGCCAATGGAATTATTTACCAGGGCCAGGCAAGCTAAATATTGCAGATATAGCAGGTAAAGGGATATCTGTTAATGATTTTTTGAACAATAAACTATGGAGAACACAGGTCCAGAATTTTTGTATCAAGACAAAGCTCTTTGGCCAGAGCAAAATAAGAAAATAATTAGATGAAATTGAAATGATGTAAAATTATAAAAAGTAAACCAGTGATGACCATACAACTACAAGAAAGTTCAACAGCCAAGCTCATAAATTCTGTGTCAGATTTGATGAAAATTAAAAACAAAAGTAGCATGGATTTTTAACGAAAGTTAAGAAAATTGCATAAAAAAACCTGGAATAAAGGTGCAATGACAATCACAGAATTTAAAGATGCAGAAAAAGAGCTATTTACAAATATGTACAAAATAAGAAGTTTCATGCATATAATAACAAAATAAAAAAGAAAAGAGGCCTGCCAAAGGACAACTTTTAGCAAAATTTCCACCATTTTTAGATCATTTTCCTAGAAATTAAGAGAGGTTGGGAGGAAAATAAAAATTTGAAATGATCAATAAAAACAATCATTTCTGCAAACTAGTCACCCTTCATTGCCTAATTTTGGTTGATTATCTTTGGATTAATGGACATTTTGAAAAACAAACAGTTTTAAATGCTTTAAGAGAAAAGTACTATATCATTGGAGCAAGTAGAAATATTAAGAAGATTTTAAAAAGATTGCATTATATGCAGAAAGCTCCATACAAGGCCAACTCAGCAGTTGATGGGAGATTTGCCGAAAGATAGATTAAAATGTGATGTACCACCATTTACAAGTATTGGTATAAGATGCCTTTGGCCCTTTTCTTATAGTAAGGGGAAGAGGGAAGGTAAGAGAAAAAAGAATATGGATTAAAATATTCCATGTTTAAGTAGTAGAGCTATACATTTAGAGATGTTTATATTAATTAGATACTGATGCTTTTATCAAATGCTCTAAGAAGAATTTATCAAGTCTAGAGGCAATGTGGAAAATTAAATCCGATCAAGATAATGTAATTAAACCATTGTGACAGCTACAAAGAATTAAAAAGGACAAGTTAAAATTTTGGAATAATAAGCAAGTAAATAAACTTTTTGAGCAAAAAGAAATACAGTGGATATTCCAACCACCTCATAGTTCTCATAAAGGAGGTCATTTTTGAGAGACACATTAGAACTGTAAGAAATATATTACAATCTTCACTCTTAGAACAGCCAATAAAGTTGACAGATGATAACTTGAAACACTTTGTTCTGTGAGATAGAATTTATTATAAATAATAGACCAATAACAGAAATTTTCAAATGATTTAGAAAACTAGAAGCTTTGACACCAAATCCATCTACTAACTCTTAAGGGAAATATAACATTCCCACCAGGTTTATTTCAAGATAAAAGATTGCTACTATATAAAAGATGGAAACAAGTTCAAGTAATCTTGCTGGATGGTTTTTGGAAAAGATGGATCAAAAAATATGTCCCTTTATTGCAAAAAAGAAGTAAATGGTTAGCAGAAAAAAGAATCACACCAAGTGGAAGATTTATTCTTTTAATAGATGACTTCAAACCAAGAATATGTGGAATTTAGGAAAAGTAGTAAGGTTTTACAAAGAATGACTCAAAACAGAGTGACAAGTAGTAGATGTGAAAAATAAATAAGACAAGAAATACTTAAATACAACAATTTTTGAAAAGACCCAATACAAAATTAATCTTGCTGAAAGAAAGTGCAGGATTATAACACAAGAAGAAAACAGAATTGTAAACTCTAAGGAAACAAGAATAACAAGAAACTTAATATTCTTAGCAAAGGGGGAATATGTTGGGTGATATATTTTCCCATTTAAAAATATAAGAAAAAAAAGAAATATATAATAAAAAATAAAAAGAAATTAAAGAAAATCATTACTATACATGACTATTGAAGCATCAACTATGGTTTACAACACCACACAATAACCAAAATATTTAGATATGTAGAAAAGCAAAATTGATTGCAAAACAGAGAAAATTGCTGAGGAAATCAAAATAGAAGGTGTGGGGCAACATAAAGGGCTTGCAAATAGAATAAACGCAAAAGAAAGCCAAATATTAGAAAAATTAATTAAAAGGAAGATACTGCAAGCAAATACAAGCTTATTGCCATAGAAACTCAAACAAGCTACTGAAGCAACAAAACTGACTTTGCCAGTTAAAAAGAGATGCTCCTCAAGCAAAGTACAAAAGAAAATTTGAAACTTCAAATCGAGCTTAGGAAGAAAATTGGAAAGAACAACACTTAGACCATTCTATTCATTCAGGAGCTTTAGTTAATTTCACAAAGGAAAAAAGAAACAATTGAGGTTGGAAATTATAAGTAATTGGACTAATACTCAAAGCTGAAATCCTAAAAGCAAAAACTATTGATGAAGCCAAGCCAGGGTTTTACAAGGAAGAAAATTTTGAGGTGAAATCCTAAACAATTATAAAGAAGTAATAGAGAAACCTGAGGGGAACAAACGAAAGAACTCTTTTTCCAATATAGAGCAAACTCTTAAGGCAACTGATCGTTGAAGGGTATAAAGCAGAAAAAACTAAAAAAGCCCGCAAAAAAAGCGGCCCCCCCCCCCTACAATTTGGAGTAACACTTAAAGCCCAACCATCCTAAATCTTCAGCCATTCGAAATCCAAAAACATCAAGTAATGTTAGAAGGTAAAGTATGTTTATAAGGTAATTAATAGTGTGGTGTGAATGTGGTATAATATTTAAAGAAGAGTAACGAGGAGATCCATGAAAGTTTTTCAAAACAAGAAGCTAATAAGGACAGAAAATAAATAAAAGTCAAAAATCAATATTTTTATCTGTTTCCAAAGAATTTATGAATACATTTTTTTAACAGGAATAACAATTTCTATGCATTATTATGGATAAATATGAATAATTTTTTTTTTTTTTTTAACGAATAATTATTGATTAATTTATCTTTTTATATTGTTTATATTTTTATATTTTTAGGAACCATTCATGTATAATTGCAATATGTTTCAGTAAAGAAGAAATGTCCGGAATGGAGGATAAAGTACTTCGAACACCCTGAATTCTATAATATATTGATAATAATATATAATTATATTATATATATTTATTATCTATATATATAATAATATATATATATATATTATGATATATATAATAATTAATATATAATAATTTAAAAATAATAAAAATATATATTTATATATATATATATATATATTATATAATATATATATATATATATATATATATTGTGTGTGTGTGTGTGTTGTAGGTGTGTGTGTGTGTGTGTGTGTGGTACCTTTTTTTTTTATAAAATAAAACTAATAAATTATTGATATTATTGAGTAATAAATTAATTGACTTCTAAGTTTTCTTATACATTAAAGTTATTTATACATAATCATAAATCATTGATTTACTTCTTGGTAGTAATTTTAAATCAAATAAGGTATCATTTAATTGATATTTTCAATTAGTTGAGATTGAAGAGAGAAAAGAGAAACTTGTAGAAGTTTTATTTAAAAGAAGGAAAAATTTATGATTTTTTGATTTTTTTGATTATTGATTTTTTTTTGGAATTGGTAACGTCAAGCGAAATATAATTTGCAAGTTACAAAATTATATATCGCGGGTGACGTTTTACGAACCAATACACCTCACAGAAAATATCAAGAAAGAGAAACCTTATTAATACCAATTGATTTTTTAAAAAAAATCAAAAAAATCACCAAATTTGCCATCCCTGTTTTCAATTAATTAAAATAGTTGTTGTGCCAAGACGAAAAATTTTAAACATTTTTCTCGTAAGAGAAAAAAATATATTTTTTCTTGAATAACTTTAAACTCAAAAACTCATTTGAATCATTTTAACTTTAACAAAAACTCAATTTATCACGTGGTTTATATAATTCTTTAGAATCAACAGAATTTTGTGCTTTATTTCCATAATCATATTTAATATTTTTTTTTTATTAAGTTCCATTTTATTTACCCTTTATGTAGGGATTTAGGGATTTGGTCTCATTCTTTAATTTCGTGCTAGTTTTTAATTTTCCGATGATGTTGTTTCTTCAAGTTGATTAGAGTCTCTGACGTTTGTAAAAACATGCTAAGTTCTTTCAATCGTTATCGTGGGTGTAATAAATAGGTTCATCTGTGGATGCAATATCTTATTCATAGGATCCCCTGATTTGTTTTAATCATTCCTACGAATTTTTTTATTCTCGAATTTTGTCTCCGAGATTTGAAATTTGCAAACAATAAAACAATCAAACATCGAGTAATTTTTGCCAATATTTCCATTCTCTTACTATCAAGCCCGCGTTTTAGGATCAACGATAGTTGGAAGCAGATGATTACATTGTTTTCGTCATTTCACACCTCTTTATCTCTTACATTCCTATCTTCAAAGGTAAACTTGAAAACATATTGTTTTTCGAGTTTAATTTTCAACCTTTGCTAAATAATCTTTTTTCCCAAATAGGGATTAGCTTGGAAATTTGCTTAACACAATATTAAGTTTCCCTCCTTGTATATCACACAAAAGGGAAAGCTTGAATCTTGAATTCTGCATAATTTTCATTAATATCGGTAGCGTTATAAATGATCGATAATTCATTGTGCAACAAATTTTTGGTGATTATTTGACTGTTGTTTTTTGGTGTTTATTTTTTTAGGTGAGAAACATCTTTTTTACTTAGATAATATTTTTGAATACTCAAAATATTTTTATTCAAAATTTCCAAAAAACTTTTTTTATTGAAGATACGTCCCAATGAAAAACTAATGCATATGGAAAAAATTATCTAAATAAATTTTCAAAACCTCCTTCGACTAAATCAGTACTAAAAGGTATAAAATGTAAAGAAGTTTAAGACAAGGAATGTCTTTTAATTGAAATAGGTAAAATAATTTTTTTGTATTTTTGTTTAGGTTTTTTGATGTGAATGACGGAAAACTTGGATCTTATAGAATAGACCACTAATATAATTATTTGGTATAAAGTATAAAGGTATAAAATGTAAAGAAGTCTTATATAGAGTCAACAAAAATTTGTTCCCTTTATTTTTATTATTTATATTATTATTTATTATTATTATTATATTAATTATTAATATTATTATTATTATTATTATATTATTATTATATTATTATTATTATTATTATTTTATTTATTATTATTATATTATTATTTTTTACAAGTTCTTTCAATTCTTCCAAATTGTTTTTTATTTTCGGAAAGAAATTTTATTTAAGGGACTATATCTTGGAGAATAAAAAGTTCAAAACTTTTATTATATATACCATATTGGGGGGGGCCCCTTGTAAAACATTCAGTTTGCCTATGCTTCCACCACACCATAAAGTCCTGGTCACAATAATTAAAATTTCTTAATATAAAAAAATAAATTTTTTTCATTAATTGTGAAGTTAAAAAAATTTTGATGAAAAAATCAAAAAAAAAGCTACATTATTGGCAATACAGCTATGATTTATCATGGGATATTAGGTGTACCTTGCAAAAACACAAACATTCAAAAACATTCAAGCATTCATCATTTCATTTAAAATTCAACATGATATCCGGCTTAAAGTTTTTTAATAAAAGAGATTCTGCTATACGAAGGTAGTTGAAACTTACCAACTTGAAATAAAATTTTTAAAACAACTAGCAATTTCAACTTTAGGAGGGATTTTTGATCCGTCGTGTAATGCTTCCATATTTTTACTTGGGTTATACCTGTGTTGCATTAATTTCGGCGTTCTTAAAGTGTTAGTGTGTTATCCCACACAAGAGGGAATTAACATTCCTACTTTCTTTGCAATTAAATTGGATTTTTACACAAAAAACATAAACTTCTGTAATCTCGAACAATGAACCACGGGTACTTTAAATATGAGCGGACACTTCGTTCTCGGTTGTGTAGTAGCATTTTCTAACATTAACTTTTTTCTCTGACCTAACATGTTCCTTTACAATTATGTTTAATTTTCGCTCTTCTCTAGAAAATTTTGTAATAATTTGAATGATTTTTAAAAATAAAAAAGTTTATCCTGCTTTCCATGTTAATTTATTTTTATTTTTGAAAGTTTTAAATGCTGTTTATAGTTCTTTTTATAACCTTTTCTATTTAATTTGAGGATAACCATTATTAAATAAGTTTTTTGTTATTCTTATTATCTTTGTTAAAGAGTTCCCACGATGAAGTTATTTTAAAACTCTGTGGAATTGGGTTTTATAATTGATAGTTTATATGCTTTCGGGTATTTAGGAATCATATATTGTGTATTAAACCTTTGTCTGTTACTTTTAACATTTCTTCTCTTTCAACTCTACCATTTTTAAAACAAAGTAATATATCTAAGAATGCTATTTTTGATTTCTAACATCTTCATAAGTGAAGTTTAGGACGGAACAGTTGTTTAAGTCTTTCTATGAAAATTTTTAAGTGATTTGACATTTTCAAATATGACAAAAAGTATCAATCGACAATATCTTAATATGTCTTCGGGAATTAAATGTGTTATTTTTTCATTTCATATTTGGTTTTCAATATTAGACATCTAGGGAAAATCGGCGAAAACGTTTGGGCCCAATGGATATCCCATCGAAACACCATCTTTTTGTATTAAGGTTTCATTATTAAAATTAAAAGGGATTTCTGTAGTAACTAATAGTTAAGAGCTTTTTTAAATAGTTTTTTCAATTTAGGTGGTGGTGTTTATCTTCTGCTTTCATAAACTTCTTTAAGTATAATATCTATTGTTTCTTTAACTGGACCGTTAGTGAACAGACTTTTCCAACATTCTAGAGACATATATAATCAGAAGGAGGAATTTCTGTTCGTTTAAATGTGCAAGAGAAATTCATCTTTAGATTTTACTATAAATTTTCATTTAATTATTATTGTTAAATAGAATTTTATTTTTTTTTATTTATAAATTATTTTTTTTTTTTTTATTTCATTTTATTCTTTATTTATTTGATTTATATTGAAAGAAGTATTGATGTATTATTTCTTTTATTATTATTATATTATTTTATTTTTATTATTATTATTATTATTTTATCTATTATATTTTATCATTATTATTATTATTATTATTATTATTATTATTATTATTATTATTATTATTATTATTATTATTATTATTATTATTATTATTATTATTATTATTATTATTATTATTATTATTATTATTATTTTTATTATTTTTTATATTATTATTATTATTTTATTATTATATATTTATTATATTTATTATTTATTATTATTATTATTATTATTTTATTATTATTATTATTAATATTAATTTTTATTTATTATTACTCTGGGGAACAAAATTTTTGTTGACTTGTATATAAGACTTGTTTCTTATGTATTTTTTCGTGCTGAACCCAAAAATTATATTGGTGTTTGTCTATACAAAAACTTTTTAAAAAAATGCAAAAACTTGTATTTACCATTTCAAAAATGAAAAACCGCATTATCTCTTTTAATATTTGTCCTATTAATATGAAATTATCAGAACATATATATTAGGGCAAGATACACATATTTTATTTAGATTGTCAGTTTGCATACCTAACCGTTTTGTCTCTGGTCAAGGTAGAAATCATTTTTTTTTTTTTTTTTTTTTTTTTTTCAATGTTTACATGTGATAGTATCAAAACTATAAGTAACGGACAAAACAAATACGATTTTTAAATTCAGCACAACAAAATACATAAAAATCATGTATTGGATCATTGAAAACAGAATAAATGTAAAATTTGTTTGTTCCCTAGTGTAATAATCGAAGCCTAAATATCG